>BDSI01000188.1:100982-127306 GCA_003117195.1 Eudorina sp. 2006-703-Eu-15
GGGGGACGGTGGTTCGGTGGTGGTGGTCGCGGTGGCGGAGATGGTGGACGTGGCGAGGGTGGAGATGGTGGTGGCGGGCGTGGTGGAGGAGACGGCCGAGGTGGCGGGGAAGGTCTGGGCAGGGTCAGATCCATACGATCCCCGTCGCTTATTTCCTCCCCTTGCAGCAGCTGGCGACGCACCACTGATGCCGACGAGGACGTGTCAAGCTTGAAGTCAAGAACACCCATCCAGCTCATCATCTGAATCCCATCGGGGTCAGGGTGCGATGAATGCTGCTTCTGCTGGCTGTACTGGCGGTTGGCGGTGCCATGCCGGCTGTGCCCGTGTTGCAGCAGACCTGTTATGTGGTTAGCAGCATGCATACATTTCAATTAGTTAAGGTAATAATCATGTAGCGCATGCGCATGCCACGATGGGCCATCACATTTTAGGTGATGTTGGCAAGCCACGACGTGGTCTATCTGTCCTGCCTGCTGCTCGCCCAAGTGCAAATGCGCACCCCAGCTGGATGCAGCCAGCCTGCCAGCTAGCTAGCCAGGCCTCGCGCGACCCTCCCCCCCCACCACCGCCACCACCACCGCCACCACCACCGCCACCGCCACTGCCACCGCCACCGCCACCACTACCAACGCCACCACCACCACTACCAACGCCACCACCACCACACATTTGATTATATATGATTTATGTGCGTAAATACGCACGTAGTCTATATCTTTTGCTTGTCTAGCCTGTTTTTTTGCGGAATATAGTCACCCCAATACCCCTAGCCCTCCGTCCAGCTAGTAAGGTGCGAGCTAACCCCTCTTAACTCCCAGCCAGCCATCCTCTGCTGTCCGCTACGGTCCCCCCACCCCCCATTATACCCCGCAACTGCCGCAACCCGTCGCCCGGTCTCACACACCTGCTGCTTTCGTGAACTCCCTCACGAACCCGGCCATCATCTCCCCCCAGTGCCGCTGCGGCCCCGACTGCCAGTCGTAGCCCAGCCACAGCACCGCACCGGGGATGCCCACCTTGCCAAAGGCCTACAGGACAGGTAGGGCAGGGGGGCAGGCAGGGGAAGGGCGAGTGAATGAAGACAACGGACAACGGACAACGGAGCTAATGATGGTTCATGCTTATTATTCGCAGGTAGGTATGTAGTAGTTCTGTACATCGATACGTATATATACTTACTTAGTTAGATAACTACATAATAATGCTCGAAAACCGACCTACCCCTTGACGTGACTTTACCTACCCCTATCTACTATCCCGCCCACGCACCGCGCCTTTGATGTGCATGCGCGCATCTCATCCTCTGATGGCTGGCGATCAATTTATTTGGGTCTGCTTAGTTCCTGTTCAACAATTGCATGTACAGGCAGGCGTACGCTTGCAATGCATGTCCACTCGCTCCCCACGCGTGTCTAGGTAGATACGATAGCTACGTCCGTACATACCGCCACGCTTTTCACTGTGAATCCTCACCTGCACTACCACCCTGTTCGGGTCGTCTGCGGCGCTGTACAACGGCAACGACACAGCCGCCAAGTCCTCGGGAACACACCTGTATGTATATAGGATTCATGCAAGGAGAAGTCGATGCAAGAATGTATGGATGTCGTTAATAACATCGCAGCTGCTGGATAGCTAGAGGCACAGATGCATTTTTGTATGTGCAGCGTATGTTACTGAGTTACGATTAGAACGAATGTATTTTGAGCACCAAAACATTCCATACCATGTAAATATTTGCGAGGTGCACTTTGTCTTCCTTTGGTGAGAAAATACTTTGAATAGTGATAATACTAATACTGATACAAGTAAAAGTACGTATACTTAGTATAATACTAATAAGCTTTATCATCATCATAATAATAATAACGCACCGGGTCATCGCAGAGACTGCCTGTACGTCCTCCAGCTCCGGAACCCAGATGGTTGAGGGACTGTGAGGCAGGAAAGACAACGCGTGTAGCTCGCTGCACTTGATAGGGCCGACGGAGGGTGATTCCAGCTGCAGGTTTGAGCTGGCCGGCTTACAAGACGACCGCCATCCTCCTGCCGGTTGTACGCACGCACGCACGTACGTGGCGCGCGTCACTCGGTGTTTATTTCGTTATTTTCCGGACGGGTGAAGTCAGTCAAATAAAGGGCAATCGAGCAGGCAGCATCGATGTATATAGGGGGCTTGGCAGTCAATCAAAGCGTCTGCATGCTAGGTCTGCCGTCGAGTACGGCCAACCTATCTACAGTTATTCTACATCGATCCGGACTAAAAACGTATTTATTTAAAACATAAGCATGGTGCGAACATCCGCACATACATCCAGACAGGAACGGAAAGCTATCCGTCCGTCTTCGTGTAAACACCGAATATAATGAAAATACCCAAACGAATACCGTTACTAGTATTCCTGAATGTATGTCCCAGCAGGCCTACGTATGTATATGTGCGTATTGGGACAGACCGCGAACAATGAACTAATGAACCACAAACATACATATACGCACGGCGGCGGCGGCAGCAGCAGCGATCGAGCACATTCAGCTATCCGCGTGCGTGCGTGTATGTACCTATCTACAACCTAGCTACGGCATATATGCCCCGCCGCCTGCAGTTCGTTCCTCATCATCTATCTAATCTATCGCCGCTCATCACTCCCATATATACCTACTGAACCCTATGTAGCTACATGCACGTACATATACGCACCCGAGCGAGGAGTATAGCTCTTATGTATTTCGTTCCACACCGTGCCCGGCCCCTCACCGCACATCTATCTACCAAGTCCCTCGACCCGCACCATGTTTGTTCATTCAATCTACACGCACGCACGTTCCTCAGTTCAACCTGCGGACCGCCGCCACACGCTACACACGCCCGCCGTCGGTAGGCACTCACCCGGGGAGTATCCCAGCGCCCGCTGCACCAGGTGCGACACCGCCTCGCCCGCGTCTCCTCCTCCGCCGGTGAGGACCACGAGACCGCCCTCCCGCAGGAAGCCGCCAAGCAGGGAGCCCATCATTGTCATCGCTATCATCGCCTCATCATCAGTAGAACCAGTGGCGGCTGGCACCAGCGGAACCACCACCGCATCGGGCCCGCCACCCGCGCGGCCGCCGCCGCCCCTGCTGATGACTTGGTCCACTAAATCATCAGCGACACTGATGACAGAAACATCGAATCCTGAAGTTTCCAACTGTTGTAACAAATATTGCGTGCCGTTTCCCTTCTGTTGCTTCGTTGTGGATGTTGAGTCGGCGGCGGTGTCGCGAGGAAGGTGGCTGAAGATGCCGACTCGGGGACCGCGGCTGGCGACCAAGAGCTCATCAGCCTCATCGCGACCAGCCGCAGATAGGCCGCCGGCTTGATTAGCTTGATCTACTTCGTCGCCCGCTGCTGTTGGAGCAATCCGCTGGTGCGGCGCAGCGCGCTCATCAGTGGAGGTGCTGCAGACAGACTGACAGGCTATCAACAAACATATCATCAAACACGGAACAACTGCACGGATCAGCTCCGGCCGCATGGGGCTGCTGCTAAATGGAGACGTCGGCGGCCTGGTCATGTAGGCCCGATCAGGCCAATCGATTGATGAGGGCCCGGAATGTGATTGGGCCAGGTGCACGGAAACTATGATCAGAAATAGTCAGTGAAGCCGTGATGCGAAGCGCGCCTTGGTAACAAATGCGGCTCTACTCATGCGGCGCTACTGAATTCATGGCTGAACTCGAATACTGGTGCGTGATCGATGGCGATCGTGAAAGGTTTACGCCGATGCGAACAACCTCTGCCGCATGTCGTAGTTGAGAGAACAACAATAAATTTGGCGTCCGTCGGGCTCGCGCGCGCCTATATATCCTGCTGGCCGACGGACCCCGTCCTGCTAGTCCTGCTGGCCGACCGACCCCGTCCTGCTGGCCGACCCCGTCGGACCACGAGCAGCTAGAGCAGCAGGGATTTCAGTACTGCGAGGGTCAATTGGTGATGCGTCCGTCCCTAATAATGACACACAATCTGCGCACGCAGCAAATAAACTAATTAAAACGTAACGCCCAGCAGCTACAAACATACATGTCCAGCAGCGTGCATGTGTCCATAAACGCTGGGTGCGTTTCTGACGAGAGGACGTTCAGTGTAACTAATTTGAGGTTGTCGAATTTCGTTCGTTGTACGCCCGTACATACGTTTTGTGGTTCGTAGTAATGGTGGGTATGGAGGTAGCCTGATCTGGAACCATCATCATTGTTTGCATATCGATGACAACTTCATACAATTTCTTTGAGACGCCCCGTAAACTACTAAAACTACTATTTTATCAAGCCATGGCTCGGTATTTAGTATTACTTATGGCAGTGGTATGCAGTCAGCTCGCGCCGCGGACGGATGCACCTGCGTGATAGCAAGTTAGCGCAGAGAGAATAGACGGCTGTCTGCCTGCGCCGCCATTAGTTCATTTCGTTACCGGTGCTATCAGCATAGGCACTAGTCGCCAGCAGCAGCCAGCAAATCAAAGTCAGCGATAACGTGGCAGGCGGCGAGAAGGTCACACGCACTATGACTCGCTCGTCCGCATGCCCGTTCATTTGTTCATCCGTGTGGTGGTCCTGATTAGGCCTCGTTATTGGCTGGGTAAGGTGAGCAGCAGCAGTCAATTTAGTTAATTTCGTCTCGCTATTGTATTACATCGACATCGCTCGTTTGGAGTTTTGATTGGGATAATTTTGAAAAAAGAAACTTTCGGATATATACGTCAGCAGAGGTACCTACTATACCCACGCACATTTCCATCCCTTCGGCCCGCCTCCCCACCTTGCGTACGCTTGTAACCCAATAAACGTATGTAGGCCTACACTGGATCACTTATTTAAACATATACTCAGTTCTCTCGACCGCAGCAGTTGCCTCCACTGCTGGTAAGTGATGATCAACGTTTATATATATACGTAGGTTATTCGTTTACGTCGTCTAAACCATTTCGTCCCGTAACAGTCAGGAATTCTGATCATACAGCTAGCGTAAAACGTGGATCTATTTTTCAATCTTGATTTGCGCGCGGGCCGGACAAGTAGGGGGTCGGCTTCCTTGAAGCCGGAAAAAGGGCGGGGCCCCCTACAATCCGTACAGGCCGCTTGCTTTACAACGGAAACTCTGTTACCGCGCAAGAGTGTGAGAGAGTGAAAGGGTGCCATTGAGGGTGTCGTTGATGTTGAAGGTGGATCGGCGTGCATAGATTGAGCAAGGTAAAGCAGGTAGGGTAGCCCCGAAACCTACGCGCCGCCTCATCGCATCTGCATTATTATCGTAACGCTAGACGCCTGTGCACTACCACATCCGTCTGTCAAGCAGATATCAATGAAGCATTCTTGTTTTTCCGTGAAGCTGTAGTTGTTTGGTCCGTCGGCAAGCATGCAGCCCTTCAGTTGCACGCCCGCAGCAGACGTGAACCTCTAAATAGTTACATAGCAAATATAAGGCAAAACCAGGGTGCGAAAAAGCCGCGGTGAGACCCGGACTTCGGCCATCGGAACTGGAGAACTTGTTGGTACTCGGTATGCTATCCCTTTGCATTTTGAAACTTTGATTCAATACATATTGTTGAATTGTATTCATCTGGCAAGACAGAAAGGCAAATCTTGATGTTGGTGGCATCTTGATGTTCAAACATCAGAACACTATGGACGTTCAATTTAGCACGCGCCACCTGCCCCTAATCCAAGTATTCATCACGCGGCACCTGTTGCAACAAACATGAGCGCGAGAGGCGTTGGCTGGATGTTGACTCGGGTCCATGGAGACCGCGGAGCTTTACTTTGACCGTTTGTGCGCAAAGAATTTTTTTCAGCCAAACCAAAGTTAGATTATTGCAATAGAGGACAATTAATATGACAAATATAACGAATTAGTTTAGCGGATAATGAACGTTTTGCCGTTACCGGACGGACACACGGACATGGGCAATCCTAGGGGGCGGGGCCCCCCGAACGCGCTTCGCGCTGGGGCCCCGCCCAAAAATGGTTGGTCGTCGCGAACGAAGAAGTTGGCATGCAAGTAGTGGGGTGTTCGTTCCCCGTCACCTACCGTCCATCCCAGCCATCCACTCACGTGCACCTACATACTTACAGC
Organism: Eudorina sp. 2006-703-Eu-15; assembly: GCA_003117195.1. Classification (NCBI taxonomy): domain Eukaryota; kingdom Viridiplantae; phylum Chlorophyta; class Chlorophyceae; order Chlamydomonadales; family Volvocaceae; genus Eudorina; species Eudorina sp. 2006-703-Eu-15. Next base: position 107,098 of record BDSI01000188.1, read on the forward strand.
AGACAGACTACTGACCGCCGCACTAGTTGAAAGTTGTAACCACGCACGCAAAGGCGTAGCAGTACAAACGTAAGTTCATCAGCCGCATGGGAAACCCAGCTCCTCCGTTTATTATGTGTATACGAACCTCTTGTTTATTACATTTATTTGTTAATGTATGCATGCCGCTAGGTATAGGTCGCGCGCTAGATAGGAACGCATCGTGGGAATCTTGATTAATGTCCTAAGTACGTAAGCCATGCATCGTTCTTATCGTTGTTTCAGGTAGGCGCATGCAAATAGAATCCGACTTCGCTTCCGTAAATAAGCAATCAGCGCATTCAAGTACGGTATGTCGTCGCAGCTCGCTTGCTTGTCGGGCAACGTCGGGACAAACAGCAGGAATGTGCCCCGCCGTAAGCAGCAGCTCACTTGACAACAACTAACCGCTTGACAACCGCGGTCCGGCGGAACCTGCTGCGTGAATATATACCGCGTCCATCATCAGTTTTGAGCTGTCGGTGATCTGCACGCATAAGGTTCTGTCCCCGCTGCGGGCCTCTTACAATATTTTACTATACGCAATGTGCGCGCAAGGCACTAGCTAGCGAGAGGCACCTGATTGTGTTCTTAAGCAAGCCAGCAAGCAAGCCAGCGCAACGCCCAAGCGCGCATTGGCCGGTTAGTTGCACCGAGTGGGCAGGCAGGTGGCAGTGCAAAGGGGAGTGGGGGGAAAACAAATCAGGAGTTGATCTTCGTTGCCACCTGATCGGGAGGCATATGGCCTCGTTCGCCAGCAGCCAGCTAGGCTAGTCCGCCAGAGGTAAAGCCTACTTGAGTCACATTTAACGCAGAGACGTGTGCATGCTTGCTTGGGGGCGTTCCCCATGTGATGTCACGTGGGTGCAGCAGACTGAGACTGGCAGGGTTGACATGCTGGGTAATGCGCTATGTTGGGTGTTCACATAACAACATTTGATGTATGCAGCGGTGCGTGGACAGCATGGGCAGGTCCGCTTGGCTGGGTGTTTGTTGGCGGCTTTGACATGGGCGCATGCATGAATGGGTGTTGATAGTGTGGACAGGCAGGACCACATGAGTTGGCGTGGACAGCGTGGACAGGACACATGACCGGGTGTGGACAGCGTGGACAGGCCCCTGTACACCGGCGCTTCTGTAACATTTTGGATGATGCTTTCATACACAGTACCCCCAGCTATCGATCCGGTTACGTACTGACCATGGGGGGCTCGTTTACCGGGCTTTGGGGTCGGTTACCGGGGGGGTCGGGATTGGGTCGGTTCCGGGTCGGTTACCCGTCGGCTCGGTTACTGGGTGGAGTCGGTTACCTAGGGGCTCGGAAACTTACGAGGCTCGGTTACCGAGCCCCCAGTTACCGACCCCCCCCCAGGTCGATAACCGACCCCACCCAGTAACCGAGCCGACGGGTAACCGACCCCCCCGGTAACCGACTTGTTTATGCCATAGGGCTTGTGTATCTTGACCGCGCCGCCGCCGCATGCACCGACGTTTCAGTACCCACACAAGTAATGGGGGTGGCACACAATTCTGCGCACGTCTACGACCACTTGTCAAATTTTGGAATGGATGTCGCCTGTGGCTTGCGTAGCATCTATCTCAAGGTAAGAGTCAAGGGACAGAATGGGCTCGTCGCTGTATGTCCATGCCCAGCATACATACATACATACACCTCGAGAGGGTGCAACGCTGCGTGGCTGGGTGCTTCAGAGGCAGGCGGTAGTAGCTGGGTAATGGGCGGGGTGCCTGTATATATGTATATGTGGGTGACCTTAGCGCTTCCCCGCCGTGCTTTGCTTGCTTTATCCACCTCTGGGAATCCCGCCCATCGCTGTGCCTATATATCCCTTTGGTACTGTTGCCCCGCTGTGCGCCTCTAGCCTCTGCTTGCTTCGGTGCCTGTCTGGGTGGGGGCACGGCCCGATGCGTTTTTGATCGCGGCGTTGAGGTGTGGAGGTGTCTATCTTGCGTGCCGTACGTGCCGCCTTGTCGGTGGGGCCTGCTGCTGGGCGGGGCTTGCCCTTGTGTACACCGTTAGTTGATCCCTTTGGGGTCCGCTGTAACGTTTATTGGTTCATTCGTACATCCCGTCGTCGCCCCGCCGCCGCGCGCGCGCGCGCTGCACACACATATACACACCCCTGCTTTGCCTGCTTGAGCAACACATATACACACACGTAGGCTTGCTCGCGCCTTCCATGCGTAATTCCTGCCTCGTCCCTCGTCCCTCACCCGTGCGCCCCGCCCCGTTCCACTTACAATATATAATAATCACGCACCTGCTGGCGTGCGTGTTAGTTCGGTCGGCGGGGCTCCTGTACTACTGGCTGCTGGGGCGCCGTCCCGCGCGCGCGCTGTCGCCATGTGCGCCACGCGAGCGAGGCGAGCGAGGCGAGCGAGGCGGCGGTGCGGGTTCCGTCCTGCATGCGATGCTGCGGGCGGGATTAGGGCGGGGCGGGACACGCCGCGCGGGGGGCCAGCGAGGCAGGGCGCACGCAGAACTTTGATTGAACTGCATACTGATAATAAAATATTCTTGTCTGCGGAAAGGAAGCTAGATAGATAGCGCCTACCACGTACACGGCTTTACATACATTATATACATGTATTCACAGTGTGATTTGTTTATCACACATCTATCTGCAAATAAAACGGTAAAGAACATTCGCCTTCGGCTGTTAACGATCGATCGATGAACACCGATGCGGGCGCGTTAGTTGCGGACGGACGATGCAAGGATGCAGCCGAATGCCGAGGTCCAATATTTAGCGCTGCCCTTGAATATAAAAGATTGTCTTCTTTGAATGTTGAAGAGAACGGGGTGTTGCGTTTGAGCAAACTGGAACGAAAGTAGTCGACGCAGTCTTCTCACGCACTCCATGTGTCCAGCCAGAAAGCTCCTATTAAATGATTATCGCGGTTACAGTGCACATTATTTACGGGCGTTAAGGCATTCCAGACCCGTCCAAATAAGGAAATAAACGGTCTCGTTGCTTGAGGTCGGTCGACATTATTATTAGCGTATGAGCGTGAACCGACATATGCGTCCTTTTAAGTAGCCTAGGTTTAATGTGCGTAATTTTGATAAACTGATTAACGCATGTTTGTTTAGCGGTTCTGGAGAGAAGAAAACATTGCCCATCAGTTGGTAACTTTATTTCACGCTGTAGTAGGTGAGAGCTGGCAAAGGCTTCTCGAGATGCTGGGACAGTGCTTTGCACCGTATTTGAGGAGCAGGGCCGACCATTGTACGACACCTACTACACTGGGTTGGCGATGGCGAGCATGGCTGGTTGTCTCGGGCCGACAGGGTCCCGGGACGGTCCCCTTCAGGGGGGGGGAGTGTAGTAGGTGTCGTACAATGGTCGGCCCTGCTCCTCAAATACGGTGCAAAGCACTGTCCCAGCATCTCGAGAAGCCTTTGCCAGCTCTCACCTACTACACACGCTGACGTAATTTGTTAGAGTAGTAGTTCACGAACAGTGATGTCCTACGTATATTGGGATACAATGGATGTAGCCGTATCTATTAAAAATTTCTGACATAGTGCATGGGCTCGATGGATCGGTGCGCGCACGAATCGGTGCGGATCGGACCGATCCTGCCCAGCCAGCGGTCGTTTTCCTGCCAGCAACATCTGCAGGGACGATCCTGATCAATCCACTCATTACTCATGCCAATAATACATTTACGAATCTATTGATACAAGCAAGTGCGGAAATGAGGCAGATCCGTGAAACTAGTGAAACTGGGCTCGCTCGGTGTACTCGGTAAGCACACAGATCGATCGGTGCGCGCACCCAGCCGTGCCTTAGCTTGTGGCCTCCTGCCCCCAACGGCCGGATCCCGATGCCTGTTGGGAGGCACCTGTGGAATCTTCATTCTTAGTGCCAATATTATTACATTTACTGATCTATAGAGACTAATGCGGGCACGATGCACGCACATCCGCGAAATTGGGCGCGCACAGAGCCCACGCACTTCTGGGGCCGTTTATTTCCTTACTGCGTGCCAAGTCCCCACTACTGCTGCCACCATCGGTCAGCCCGCGCTCCATCTATCTACCCATCCAAGCGTCTGCAGCTGTGTGTATGGCTGGATGGCGGGTTGCAACGTGCTTCCAACAGGATGGAAGTAAGGCCTGCGCAGCGCGGATGGCAGCGAGCTAAAACCGGCATGTATGTGAAGGGCCCCTGGCGCTGCAGGCATGCCGTCCAAGGTGCCGTCCAAGGTGCCGTCCAAGTTGCTTTTAGATAGCTGGTTGACAGACGGATGTGGTAGTGCAGAGGCGTCTAGCGTTACGATAATGCGGATGCGGTGACGGCCGATGGCGGCGCGTACTGCAGGTTGGTTTCGGGGCTACCTACCTGCTTGAGCTTGCTCAAGCAATCTATGCACGCCGATCCAGCCACCTTCAACATCAACGACACCCTCAATGGCACCCTTTCACTCTCTCACACTCATGCGCGGTAATAGAGTTTCCGTTGTAAAGCAACCGGCCCATACGGATTGTGGGGGGCCCCGCCCTTTTTCGGGCTTCGAGGAAGCCGACCCCCTACTTGTCCCCCTCGTAACGAAGGCCTTCAGTTTTCGAACGAAGGCCTTCGTTCCAAACGAAGGACACAATATCGTTTTTTAACGAAGGCATTCGTTACAAAACGAAAGGTCGAACGAAGCCCTGTCGCGAGGACGGCTTCGCCCACAAAACGAAACCCTTCATCATTTTTAAACGAAGCACCTTCACCCCGAAACGAAGACAGCCCGAGTGAACACCCTTCGGCCGTAAATGAGGACCCTTCGTTCGGTAATGAAGGCCCTTCGGACCCTAAACGAAGGACACAATATCGTTTTCGAACGAAGGCTTCGTTTACATAACTAACATAACGAAGTGCATAAATGAAGCGGGGTGCTTTTTGCCCCATTCCAGCGACCGCAGGGTTTTTGGGGACCCGCCGACCGCACGTCTGCTTGAATATGCAAAGTGTGTTCGTTGGCGGTGTGTGTGGGAGGGTAGGGGAGTTCGATCCAGCACCCAACCCGACGGCACTTTATTTATTCCATGAGTGGGCGCAATCAAAGTGACAGGTTGAGCTGTATATAAGCTATAAAAAAGTGATGGTAGACTTACGTCGAAACGGGCATCCAGCTGGAGAAAAAACATTCTGCAGAAATTATTTTCTTAACAGCAGAAAGATGTGGCTCCCGCGAGGCCCCGGGCCCCGCGGGCCTGCTGGGACGAGCAAATGATATGATGTCCCTATGAAGTAGATATCCTTCTACTTCATAGCAACTTCATATCAATTGCTTGTATATGAAGTGCGGCCTTCATATCCGGATTATTATTAATATGCCACTTTGTAAGATGATAACGAAGATAGAAGTAACATATGAAGCTGCCCGTGAAGCGCCTTATGAAGTGTCCATAAAGTATTCATAGAGGGCCGCTTATGAAGATGCTTTGAAGTGGATATTATGTAGTGCGGCCGTTCCACGAGTAAATAAATAATGACTACATACGCAAAGGCAAACAGCCGCGTGCCTCTTCCGTCCTCCTTACTTCGTTCGTAGTTGATAACAAATCTCTAAAATAAAACAATGGTTTCATGGTTTCCTTCTGAACCCGGGGCATATGGCCTGATCACCTTCAACCATCATCACACCAATGCCATACGAACCGAGGGTCCAAGGCGGTTGATCCTGCCAACCAAGGACCCCACCTCATCCATTCACCCGCACATCCGTAGAGACAGAGGGTTCAGCAATCGCCACCGATCTAGCGTGCGTGCGAATCTCAATCCATCAACTGTGATCTCAACTCCACATCTCAGCAGCTAGCCATAATCTCATGCTCCTGAACAATGTCGGGGGTCACCCTGGGACTCGAACCCAGGACCTTAAACCGCCTAACCGCGGTAGTGTCTCCTGACCTGACCACTACATAATTATGTAGTGGTCAGGCCAGGAGACACTACCGCGGTTACCAGCAGTACCAGCAGAAAGTACTACCACGTCCGTCTTACTTGCAATACAGATTATTGCTCCGTTTTAGAAGACTCAAACGCCTATCATCTCTACTATTACTATGATAGATATATATTTTGATACGTCCTAACCTGAGCAGAAGTAACGAAACTGTGACTTATTACTTGCTGCTAGGTTCTTAAGCCGAGAAATCAAGAAGTATATGAACGAGTATCTTTACACAGCAGGTGTTCCATGCGAAAGCGGTGTGCTGACTCATGTCGGCAAGCCTCGCTCCGTTCGCACTGCACTGCACTGCTCGCCAAGAACTCGCTTGCACGACTGCTGGGAAACCCTTGTTTGTCCCACTTAACCACACAAATAAATTGCACACCTTCAACTTTTTGAATTTGCCTGGACAGAAAGCCGGTAAGGTATATCACATTGCGTTTATTGTACCCGCCGGCCCACCAAGTCGAGGTGGTGCTTTGCTTATCCGCCAGCCGCGCGCAGTGTCGGTCATTATTTGTCCTTCAATGACTATACGCCTGCTGACAAGCATCAATTGACCGCCCCAGTTCGTGCGTAGACGCCCGCAGCCGTATGTTGCGGCGTCCACCTAGGCACAGTAGTAGGCACAGCCCTCCGCGGCCGTTGTTCGTGCGTTCGGAGCTCGCCGTTTCGTTCTCATCTCGACATTTGTTTTTATCTCATTGTGTTCTTCAGCAGTCACTATCTTGGGTCATCGGACTCACTCCGCAACGCTTTCCAGCGTTTCAGCCCTCCAGGCCTCGCGTAGCTCGCGTATCGGCCTGTACTCGCCAGCTTATACGTCGAAACAGGATGACAGTGCACATGCCGAGCAATATTTATTCAATCAGCTGGAGGCACTTGGATTTGATGTTTCTGACATAACTGCCGCTGAAGATTTAGCAGAGAAAGTTCGAGGGGGCCCCGCCGTCGGTGGCGGACTCGATGCAGTGGTCGTTCCGCTAGTTGCGCTGCGGGGGCTTGCTGCTGCTGCTGCTGCTGCTGCTGCTGCTGCTGCTGGTGATGCTGCTGCTGCTGCTGGTGATGCTGCTGCTGCTGCTGGTGATGCTGCTGCTGCTGCTGGTGATGCTGTTACCTCTGTCGGCAGGGGTGGCGACGACGGCAGCATTATCCGGCTTTCCGACTATTCCGACGACCCGAACGACGAGGTGACGACGATGGGCTCCCTGCTTGGCGGCTTCCTGCGGGAGGGCGGTCTCGTGGTCCTCACCGGCGGAGGAGGAGACGCGGGCGAGGCGGTGTCGCACCTGGTGCAGCGGGCGCTGGGATACTCCCCGGGTGAGTACCTACCGACGGCGGGCGTGTGTAGCGTGTGGCGGCGGTCAGGTTGAACTGAGGAACGTGCGTGCATGTAGAATGAATGAACATGATGAGGTCTTGGTAAGTAGAGGTGCGGTGAGGGTGCACCGTGTGGAACGAGCACAATACGGAATAAGAGCTATACATAGAGCGGAGCGCTGAACGAATGCATCATGAGTCTGCATGCCCGACATCTACCCATGCAAGTCGAGGCCGTACATATACGGGAGTATTATTTGTCGTGTATGAACGCGTTCACCTACCTCTGCCTGCCTGCTGCTCGCCGGTATCCGTAATGCGAGGCGGCTAAATTCAAATTGCCGTCATGGACCCGCCTAACCCGCCACCTCCACCGCCCACACCGCCTCCCTCATGACCCTCGCCACCTCCGTCATCCTCAACTTAGCTACCGGTAGAAGGATGGCGTTCGTCAGGGGAACTGAGGGATGGCGTAGCCACCACTGTACGTATGCCCGCACCACCGACTGAAACCATGCCCGAAGCTCTTATTTGTGTGTTCCCTCCAGCACTCGCCGAGTACGGATAATCGCGCCCGCGGTGTCTACGGTGTCAACTGTATGTCGGCGTGTTTGCAGGCAGGCTTTGTGGGCCTGATCGGGGGTGGCCCCGAGCTTACGTAGAAGCATTTCTAGTGCATACATGTATGGGGTAGGGTCCCTGTATGTACTGCTCTGCGTTTCAGTATAGTGGACGGTCCAGCCCGCCCGCGCCAATTCGTTCGGGTCGGGCGTGCTACGCTATTTTGCTTGCGACAGCTTGCTTTTCGGCCGGTATACCTCATTTCGACGATAAAAGTAGACCTCGTGCGGGGCCGCCTTGTCTGCGGGTCCCTTGCAGTGCTCGTGCTTCGTTTTGTGCGAGGTCAGGGTGGGACGAACATGGTGTCTGGTCGGAGGTGGCGAACCTCGCTCCTCGTCGGGTCAGGCGGGTGTGGCAGCGTCCATTTGGGAACACGCGCGCCGCTGCAGTATATAGGACGGGAGGTCCTCGGTTAGTTCGGCCTGCGTCCATGATCCTGAAGCCGCCGCCATAGCTGCCGTGCGTTGTGCATGCAGTCTGCAATGAAGCGCCTTGCTCAATTATTATGCCGGTTGCTTGATGTATGTACATCCCTTTCATCATCGGATTGTGACATACAGCCACCAAGTATATGCGCACCGGAGTAGTCGGGTGTCATCATAAACCATTTGCTGCTGGCCCATTGTATCTTGGTGGCGCCTCCCCGGCTAGCTGTGCGAGCGCCTAAGGGATACGGGCCTGGCGTCGAGTCCCTTGCTGCCAAGGTACGTCAGCACAGGGGTTATTAGGGGTAACGTACGGCTCCTCTGTACCGCCGTACGTCTGTTAAGGGGGTCATCTCAATGACCGCTCGGCTTTTGGCGGGGCACGCAGCGGAGCCGTACGCGGCCTGCCTTGCAAGGCCCAAGCAAATAAAGGTCCGAGCGAGCGAGGCAGCAACACATAGATTACGTAGTAAGGTTGCGCCGTACGCCATGCCGCGCGCGCAGCAGCAGATTAGGCGCCGTCGCTCGGTCGAATGACTACTCGGCGGAGTAGTAATAACCGGCGGCTAAACCGGCCAATAGCCAGTGATGACCCCACGCTACCCACGCACGACGCACTGCGATGGTACACATACATAGCTGCATGTCCATGTGCACCTACCCCGCCCGCCGCCCGTGGTTCTAGCTAGCCCGGGTAGGTCGGTTGATGACGGCCAAACTGCAGCGGTGCTATCTCACTTCCCGGCGGCTATCTATCCGTGAAGCCCGCCATCTGCCTTTTGGGTGTGCGGTTGCATTCGTGGTCGGTGCTCATCACGTATGTCGTCCGTCGGTGCAGCGCTGGCGTGGGTGCCTCAGGGGTGGTGGGAGCTGCGTGCTGGGTACATAATGGGGTGCCTGTGTGAGCGACCTCCCCTGTATGTGCTTGGCTTTATCCACTTCTGGGGATTCTGCCCTCTGCTGTGCCTATCCCTTTGGTATTGTTGCCCCGTTGCGCGCGTCTGCTTGCTTCGGTGTCTGGCTGAGTGGGGTCATGGCCCGGTGTATGTGTTTTTGGGTGCGGTGTTGAGGTGTGGAGGTGTCTTGCCGCCTTGGCGGTGGGGCCTGCTGGGGCTTGCCCTGGCTGGTATACACCTACCGGTGATCCCTTTGGTCCGCAGGATAGCGAGCTCACAACGGCGGTGCAATTTGCGGCGGATGATACGGAAGTAGTGCTGGAGAACACCCAGGCCGTGGCTCCATTCCTGGAATATATGGACACATACGCGAAGGCTTCGGGGCAACAACTCAATCTCGACAAGGTGGAGTTCCTGGTTGTAGGGGCGGCGGACGAGTCGGGCGCAGTCGCGTTGGGCGAGGGTCAGGACGTCGCGGGGCTGAGGATTGTTCACCGCGCCACTGCGGTTAACCTCCCTTTCACGAACCTAGGAAGGGACGCTGAACTGGACTGGAGGGCGCACGGGGACAAGGTGAAAGAGCGCTTTCAGGCGCTATCGCGGCTATCCTTGTCGATATTCGGAAGGGCATCATCAACGGCAGCATATGGACTGCAGCGAGTGACGTGGCACATGGAGCACGGCGGATTACCGCCCTAGAGAGAGAGTGTGTCCTGGGAGAAGTTGGCGGCTCGCTTAATCGATAGAGGACTCGGCCCCGATGACACAGAACGGAGGGCAACAGGGGTTCCCAAATCGCTGTTGGCAGGGCACCCGACGGGAGAAGGGTTTGGGGCCTTAACCCTGCTGGAGCAAGCGCGGGCCAGATGGGCCGGGTGGGCGGTCCGCTTCGTCCTGGGACCCAAGGGCGGGGCAGACGCCCCGTGGCGGCGAATTCTACTTGAGTTCCTACGCGGAGCGATACCGGGCTTCGAACCAATCATGGCCTTGACGGCGCCCCATAAACGAAGGACCATGGCTGAACTGCCCACGGACTGCCGGAGGGAGTGAATCGGATAGCAAGGGCACTGAGTGCCCTCCCGCCGGTGATCGATGTTGAGGCGGAGCCCCTGACCCCAGGGGGCTGGTGCTGGAATGCACCGCTGTGGGGCAACCCGCTATTACCACAAGGGCTGCAACAAGGCGAGCGACCGGGGCTCGAACATAGGCATGCCGCCCTTGCCAAATGCCTGTCGCTGAGGACCATTGGGCATGCGGTTCGAGTGATATCCCGGCTCCGGGACACGACGGACGGATGGGAGAGGAGCTTGGACGCGAACCCCCCGACCGCCCGCACTCAGCGCCAGCGTCGCCGGGGATGGGCAGTGTTTGTTAGGGAGTGCTTGGGGGTAGGAGCCGACGGCTGGCAGGAGTGGAACCGGTGGAGGGAGTGTCAGGTGGCCCCAGAGGCGCTCCGACAAGACATCCTATCAGGGTGGTGGGAAGTAAGCCGCCGAGGGGACCCTGGGGCCCACCGGGGCGACCCACCCAGGGAGAGAGGAAGTCACGGAAATGCTGGTGATGAGGCGCATGGGGTGGAGGCTGCAAAACGGCACTCCACGAGTACACCGTGCGGTATGGCACGACACTGCAGCTGCACAGCCTAGGGGAGGCGAGGCGTGCGGCGCACACACGCGGCTTTGTTTGCGAAGCGCTTGGGGTAGAGGATACTGCGCCAGAAGTGTCGAGGATGGTTTCCAAGGTAATAGAGAACATGCAGCGGATATGGACGGAGGCCAAGTGGGAATACTCCAATAAGGAGACGTATTCGTTGGCGACTGGCGGTTGATGGCATCCCGATGTTCGGTAACTCCCACATGAGGGGGGCGGCGGCGGCCCCTTGTGGATGCGGGACATACCCCGGCGCCGGGGCGATACGGCCAACACCCAGGCAACACCATTTTTGGGGCTGTGGGGTGGCACAAGCGGTTGTCGCGCAGATCGAGGCACGGCTAGGGGTGAGCTTTCCAAGGCAGCAGGTGTGGCTCGCAACGCCCCCCGTGGGTGTGCAACAGTGTGTCTGGGACGTTGTCGTCTTGGCGGCAACCAGTGCCATGGAAGCGGGCCGGCGAGCCCTGGGGGCCGACAGGTCCAGGAACGCGGGCGGGGTCCCGCGGCCCTTAGGGGACGCTGAAAGGCTAGCCGCCCGTCGGGCAGTGGCAGACTTTTGGAGCCGACTCTACGACTTCGCTGAGCTGGGAGTCCCAGTGAAAGGGTGGTCAGCGGTGGGGGCTACACACCCCATCCTGAAAGTGCAGGACGGTCGTCTTGTGTGCCGTGGCCCGGTTCCGTCAGGCCAGGATTCTTAAGCCCTACCTGTAGGTATTCGGTCGTAACAGACCGCGGGTGGACAGGGCACTGACGCCCAGTAGTGGAGCTATCGCTAGGTGTGGGCGGCGTTTTCGGCCCGGTGGGACCGTACGGGCAGGCCCCTGATGGTGACTCGCGAGCCCCCGTGGCCCTCCAAGACTACGGGCCACCGCTGGAGAAGTGGCCCCGCCTTGGTGGGGGTGGTGTAGGTGGTGGTTCGCTAATAGGGGCGCCCTGAGCGGGCTTTATCCCTTGCCATGGTTGGTTCTCAGGAACGGGGTGGTTCCCTGGTAGTGTGGGCCCGGGGAGTGTTTCGGTGCACTTGGGGAGCCTGTCCGGAGCGCCATGGTGGCGTTAGTTTAGTTAGTTCGTTTAGGCAGTGTACGGTGAGGAAGCCTCGGCTGTCGCCGGGGCTGTCACCGATGACCCGCGGGGTCCGCTGTAACATCCTAATAATAAAAAAGCCCACGCAGTTCGTTTCACGGATTATTATGCGGATCGATCCGCGTCGTTAGTTGTAGTCGTTGTCACACGCAGTAGTGCCCACAGGTACGGAAATGTAATATTTTGAACTTATCAGGGTCGTCCGTCCTGCAGATGTAATAATTAGGAGAGAACGAATGAACCGACCAGGTGTAGCGCAATCTCGCTATCCGAGAACCCATGCGAACGAACCAGCCCTGCCTTCCGCAGCTCCCACGCAGCCACCCGGCGGAATCAGGACGCGCCGCCGCGCTAGGATGCTCCCTGAAGTGCCCTCGAGCGCGCTCATGCCTTGGGCCAGCGGACGGCGCGACATCGATGCGGTCGGCTGGGTGGATGTGGCTGGCGCACCGACAGCCCAAATCGCAAATGCAGCACGGAGCCGAGCAGCGCACTCCGAGTACTCCGAGAACCCATGCGAACGAACTAAACGAACCCTCGCTTGCACTACGTACTAACACGCAGCAGGCGGTTCCGTTGTCCATCACAACTAGTATGCATGCATGCCTCATATTTCCAGTTACCGCAACGATAAACACATGGATGGGTGAATGAACATGAATAATGCCGCGGTTCGTTGACATACATACATACATACATACATATGGGATGCTACGTAGATGCAGCTCACCGTTACATGTTGGGGCTCCTCTAGCCTTAGCGACTTCTTCTCCCACGCGGGGCGGGAGGGCCACTACAACGAATCCACGGGCCTGGGTAACCCTTGCGAGTCCGTGTGGGTCAGCGATTTTCGGAAAGCCTTTGAGCGGGTCTCGATGCTGGACGGCTACCTGGAGCAATCGGCCGTCCCAATGACCGAGGCCAAGTACCGACTGCTGGTGCGCTATCTGTGGGACCTGTACTGCGCCAGCTCCAGTGTTCTGGGCGCGCTAGTGACCTTGCGCGATTTGCTTGCTGGGCTGCCAGTACATGTGGCTCAGCAGCCAGCGCGGGCACGACACCGGCAAGCGACCCCTCGCCGACTTCGTCGATCCTACTGACCCAAGCAAGCCGTATCAAGGCTTCCCGCTCCCGGCCCCGCAGCTCTGGCCGGCGGATTACATATACGCCGGCCCCACCCTGTGCGTTGCCGGCCCCCCCGGGCAGCGCCATCACGGATCACCTCCTTCGCCCCCTGCGCCCGGACCGACGTGGGTTCCAGGAGGCGCCCCTCAGCAGCGCCGCACTGGGCGCGCGCATCCGGCTACACCTGATGATGTCCGGGGCCTATGAGGGCGAGACCAGCCACAGCTTCCGCCGTGGTGCGCTCCAGCACGCCGCAGCTCAGGGTGCCAATCTAGAGACCTTGCATGCGCTCAGCCAGCTGCGCAGTGCGGAGATCCTTAAGAGGTACCTGGACCCGCACCGCCAGCATGGGGCCCGCCGGGTGCAGCCCCGCAACAACTAAATGCCCAAACAACACGGCTTTGCCGTATAAGGGTGGGAGGGTGGGGCAATTCAGCGCGTCGCCCCGCCTCCAATTTGATAGCCGTCTGTGTACGTAGGTCGGTTATGATGCTAAGCGGTGCTGAAGGACGGAACGAGTTCGGCTGGTTTGCTGTTGGACAAAGAGTGTCTTGTCTGTGCTCAGAAAAATTGTGTCCATAAAGTAATTCCATAGCAACGTAAGCAGTCGTTTGCCAATACATTTTATCCTTCGGCCTGCGTGAGTGCAGCCAGGCACGTCACAATGCTCCGCGCCGCTCCCGGCCATAGCCCACGAGCGCAAAATTCCTGCTGTACTAACTTATCCTCTGTAAACTGTACCCTATATAACATATGAAGCCGTTTTGTGAGGGTCGTTTCTCCTGTATAGGAGAAAGGTACGTCTCCTACCGTAGGAGCCCCAACATGTACTGCTAAGATGGTATGGCAGCATATTGATAGGGTGCATACCTACGCCGGATGTCGGTAATCAACCTATCCATACTATACTTGTTGTTTAAGTAGCTTAACGTAAGCTGCACAGAAAGCGAGGTACGTAGGTCATCATTATGCATGATGAGGCCACAGAAAGCTTACATACGTCTCACATGCATACAGACGTACGGAATGAACAAAGGGGATTTTTTCATTACAATAACGTGCTTCTCTTTTACCTTCTGAGTTCGTCGGCATCAGGTTTCAGCAGCTTGAACGAAGAAGGCACGCACGTACGGTTATTGATATCGCCCGCCGTTGCTTTGTAAATTATAAGCTGACGAGTATAAGTAATGCTGGTCACCCCGGGAAGTTCTTCCTTTGATCCGACTTCTTTGTGTCGAGTATGTGCATAGATGAAATGAAGTAAGCCGAGAAAGCGCTAACGGAAAAAGGTGATTGCATGTAGGTGGGGTTACGTACCAGAAATTGTTTCTCTACAAATCAAACTGAAGTAAATGCTATGCTATGTAGCGAGCATGTTCCTTGTTTGCAGCATGCTAATGGCGGCGGTATAGAGAACAAAATAAAAAGAAATAGAGAAGGGAAGCCACGGTCGTATCTCATCATTTTTATGTCACCAGTGCGTGCTCGCTCCGTCGGTTGCGTTCATTGTGGCGACAGCGAAGTCCGTTGTTGGCCTCACTTTCTCTGGATAATAGGAACGATCAATGCCTTGCACGCATGCCTCGAAAGTCCCTGCCTCGCACGGGCATTGCGCGCTGCGCCTACGTAGGTTTTTTCGCAACCTAACTAGGAAACAACGAGCTGAGAGGGTGTATACAAAATACCGGAGGACCTTATTTCTCCTTCTGCTGAATTTGTGTAAGCGCCTATGTAATTATTTACGGCTGTGTAATTGGTTGTTGCCAATTCAATTCGGTAATAACGGGCTTCGGGAACCAGCAGCCGGCAGCAGACGACTGCGACCATAATCAGATTACAAAACGAATAATACACGAACATAAGCATTACGCTCATAGTTAACTTCGAAGTGTTATTAGCATGCCGTCCGTTCATGCCTAATAATAATTATTTCATCCTTGTTCACAGTAATGAGCATTAATCAATCACGTCACTAATAATCAGCATTAGAAATCCAAAAGGAACAAGATGTGGCTCCCTGCTGTCCATCCGAGCGAGGCCCCGCAGGGCCCCGCGGGCCTACCTGCTGGGACGAGCAAATGATTACGCAAAGGCAAACAGCCGCGCGCCTCTTCCGTCCGAGTGGCGGACCTTACTTCGTTCGTAGTTGATAACAAATCTCTAAAATGAAACAATGGGCGGGTCTATGGTTTCTGCATGCCATTCATGGGTTGGACGGCCTTGGTTAGGCGACCTCGCTTGCGTAAGGAGCAGAAACTACCACCCACCCCATCACACGCACTTGCAATACAGAAATTACTGCTCTGTTTGAGAGGACTCAAGAGAGAGCCTTTCTTTCAGCATTACTATGACGATATATATCGCATGATATCACGTGCTAACATACGAAAGTAAGAGTACTAGGAAACCAGCACGCACAAGCACAGAAGTAACGAATGAAGCTATGACTTGCTGCAAGGTCCTTAAATCGAGAAATCAAGAGATATATTTTTTAATTACCCAGAAG
Source organism: Eudorina sp. 2006-703-Eu-15 (assembly GCA_003117195.1). Lineage (NCBI taxonomy): Eukaryota > Viridiplantae > Chlorophyta > Chlorophyceae > Chlamydomonadales > Volvocaceae > Eudorina > Eudorina sp. 2006-703-Eu-15. The sequence goes on from BDSI01000188.1 coordinate 122,712, forward strand.
GTGTGACTCATGTCGGCGAAACCTCCGTTCGCCTCGTTCGCAATCATCAGCTGCTCGCCAGGAACTCGCCTGCAGGACTGCTGCGAAACCGTTGTCCGTCTGTCCCACTGAACCACACTAATGTAACGTAAACCCTTAAAATTTTATGAAGTTGATGGCAATAACCTGGACAGAAAGCCAGTAAGGTATATCACATTGTGTTTACTGTACTGGTCCACCAATCAAGTCGAGGTAGTGCTTTGCTTGCTTATCCGCCAACCGCCGGTCATTATTTGCCCTTCAGTGACTATAAGTCTGCTGACAAGCATCAATTGACCAAGACGCGCCCCAGTTCGTGCGTAGACGCCCGCAGCCGTATGTTGCGGCGTCCACCTAGGCACAGCCCTCCGCGGCCATGCGGAGCTCGCCGCTTCGTTCTCATCTCGACGTTTGTTTTTATTTCATTGTGTTCTTCAGCAGTCACTATTTTGGGTCATCGGACTCATTCCGCGACGCTTTCCAGCGTTTCAGCCCTCCAGGCCTCGCGTAGCTCGCGTATCGGCCTGTACTCGCCAGCTTATACGTCGAAACAGGATGACAGTGCACATGCCGAGCAATATTTATTCAATCAGCTGGAGGCACTTGGATTTGATGTTTCTGACATAACTGCCGCTGAAGATTTAGCAGAGAAAGTCCGAGGGGGCCCCGCCGTCGGTGGCGGACTCGATGCAGTGGTCGTTCCGCTAGTTCCGCTGCGGGGGCCTGCTGCTGCTGCTGCTGCTGCTGCTGCTGGTGATGCTGTTACCTCTGTCGGCAGAGGCGGCGACGACGGCAACATTATTCGGCTTTCCGACGACCCGAACGACGAGGTGACGACGATGGGCTCCCTGCTTGGCGGCTTCCTGCGGGAGGGCGGTCTCGTGGTCCTCACCGGCGGAGGAGGAGACGCGGGCGAGGCGGTGTCGCACCTGGTGCAGCGGGCGCTGGGATACTCCCCGGGTGAGTACCTACCGACGGCGGGCGTGTGTAGCGTGTGGCGGCGGTCAGGTTGGAACGAAATACGTAAGAGCTATACATAGAGCGAAGCGCTGATGAATGAATCATGAGTCTGCATGCCCGACATCTGTCCATGCAAGTAAGCTGCGTGTCTCTGTCGCCCGTGGTCACGCCACACACAGGCGGCGCGTCCTTTCATATATATATATGTATGTCTATCTCGGGCATATGCACAATGTTTTGCACTACTACGACGCTCGTTCTCGTGGATACGTACGTCCGCTGAAGCCGTTGCATATACACTGCGCGCGTGATCGATGGCGCCGTCGATTAAGCTATCTAGCTATTGGCCTCTATCTGACGGGGGGGTGTCCGTTAGTTGCCCCATCCCACCCACCCACCCACCCCCCGCATGCGGATCGACGGAGTACTTGGTAGATGGAGCGAGCGAGGTGCATTATGTATTGCACGCACGCACGCACATACATACGTGCATACGTAGAGGTTGCTTGCTTGGGTGGATTAGGTGGATGCACTACGTAATCGCTCGTTTTCATTCATGAATTATGATCCTGGCTAGGTAGGGTATAAATGTAGTAGTGTACAACGATCCTGGAGTTGACCGTATCACGCATGAGATAGATGTCACTACTACTGGGGGATGGACTGTACGTAGTAGGTGTACTAGGTGTCGTACAATGGTCGGCCCTGCTCCTCAAATACGGTGCGAAGCACTGTCCCAGCATCTCGATCGAGAAGCCTTTGCCAGCTCACACACTAAAAGGGCATCTGCCAACTGGTCCGTCCTCTTCTGATACGGCATGATGTTACAACAATAAATAAAACATGAACCCGAGAATGAGATCAAACGGCGGGCGGGGGGCACATAAACCCCTAAACCCCTAAACCAGCGCCCGCAGCCGAAGTTTCAGTGCCCTATTGCCGCTATCTAATTACGAGGAACGGAAACGATGGAACGCAGTGCCGTAGTGGTGCAACCCCGCTAACCCCGCCCGCCCAGCCCTGTCATAGGCTCGCACTGGCTTGCTGCGTCGACCATTGACCCTACTCTCGTACGCAACAGCAACAGCATCGTTTTAAATTTTTTTTACACACATCTAAATCAAGCAAGACACCTCGCTATCTAGCACATCGTCGGTGTGCTCGTACCAAATATGTATATGTTTTGTCTGCGAGACGTTTTTGTGAGACTGTCAACGTGTTTATTTACAAACCCTAATTATTTGTGAGGTACCGACGCCTTTAGAGTTTTATTACGAAATCCTAAATAATAATTTGTCATTTATTTGCTTAAGGCCGTACGATTTGTCGTGTAATGACCCGTTCACCTGCTCGCCAGTATCCGTGATGCGAGGCTTTATTACAATTGCCATTATCATCATGCTGAACCCGCCACCTCCATCCGCCGCCCACACCGCCTCCCTCGTCACCCTCGATCGCCACCTCGTCTCCAACGGGCCTCTGGTTCGCGTGTAGGCGGCTGGAGCCCCTCCTCCTGCGCCCACACCGCTGCGGCGGCCCGATCCAACAAGGAGATCCCCATGGGCGCCATCAAGTCCATCCCGCACCACGCGTCATCCTTCCTGTCGTCGTACAACAGCCCCGCAGAGTCCATCTCGGTTCCGGAGCTGCTTGAGGACGTACAGACTGTCTGTGCAATGACCTGGTGCGTTTTCATAATATTATAATGTTACCTATCATATTGTAATTATGTAATAATAATGCTTATAATTGAAAACAATAATTATTTATTATTAATATTGTATTATAATTAATGTTATTTATATTATTATTTGTATTATAATTAAAATTATAAAGCCACGGCTGTCGCAGTTGGCTTTCACCGATGACCCGCGGGGTCCGCTGTAACATCCTGAATATAATAATAATAATTATTATTATTATTATTTTATGTTTATTTTTATATTTTGTTTTCAGTTTTATCATCATTTCATGTTTATATTTTTAATGCTCCCTGCTGCTGCATGCAGGTGTGCTCACGACGACCCGACAGCTCGGTCATGGCCGTTGTACGGCAGTGTGCGGGATCAATCCAGGGTGGTGGTGCAGGTGCGTGAGCTACATGAACCCGTATGCTGTTACCGTAAACCCAACATATGAGTTCATAGTAGTGCAAGTGTAACGCTGGAATACAGTATAAGTCCCTACAATTAATCCTGCATAGCATCTCGAGAAGCCTTTGGCTACTTTGGCCGCGCCGTGTTACAATTGGTATCGAGAACGTCCTCGTCAGGTCATGAGTTCGATACTGGATGGGCGCGGGGGATGTTGATGGCGCGAGGGGGGAAACAAAAAATGGGTATATACTTATACACTGCAGCCATGTTACACCTTTACTTATGACATGCTTCAGTAGCTAACACAAAATAATTGTCGTCACGATCGATGTAACATACATTCGTTCAGCTTAGATACGAAATATAAACCGTCATCGGGAGAAGCCGGTCCCGCCCTGTCTGCAACTGCCCTGCCCCCCTGCCCCTGTCATGTAGGCCTTTGGCAAGATGGGTATCCCCGGTGCGGTGCTGTGGCTGGGCTACGACTGGCAGTCAGGGCCGCAGCGGCACTGGGGGGAGATGATGGCCGGGTTCGTGAGGGAGTTCACGAAAACAACAGGTGCGTGAGACCGGGCGACGGGTTGCGGGTTATATATAACGGGGGGTGGGGGGGACCGTAGCGGACAGCAGAGGATGGCTGGAAGTATAACGGGCGGGTTGCCTGGCGGCTGGATGGAAGGGTTTCTCTATGTGACGGGGGGTATTGACAGATGCATATATACAGTAAATGGGTCTGGCTAGTCTGGCTGCGGATTGCTTCGCTAGCTGGAGAATAAATGCGCGGTTGCAGTCGAGCGACGGAGCAATCAACGGGGCGGGGGAGGGGCGGGAAGGGGGCGGGAAGGGGGCGGCGGGAGGTCAGGGGCCAGGGGGCCAGCTGGGCGCCCTCCCCCCTACCCCCTATTTCCGAACAGCGTATACATCCGTATAATCCATACAGCGTATACATCCGTATAATCCATACAGCGTATACATCCGTATAATCCATACAGCGTATACATCCGTACAGCACAGCAGCACAGGGGACGGCCTCGTATATATATTTGAACCGGTATTGTTGCGCTTGGCTGGTATGGTTGATTGCGTTTTGGTAGTTTGTGTGTTTTGTAGTAGCCCTATAGCTGTCGTACAATGGCCGGCCCTACTCCCTAAATATGTGCGAAGCTCGGTCCCAGCATCTCGAGAAGCCCTTGCCAGCACTCACCTACTACATGTTTGTTGGTGGTGATAATGTTCACGGTGCACCCATAAATGCCATCGCTGCATGCCTGATGTCCCTCCCGCCCACACAGGTGGAGGGCAATACACAGACGCCAACCCGCGGGATCTTCATCAGCGGTCACCGCCGGTGAAGTGGCACTCACCTCAGGGGGGCTCCAGGAGGCCGCTGTGGACGAGCATGGAGCCTTGGCGACGTGGCATCGGGCCCAGAGCCGGACGCTGCAGCAAGGGGATCCACCACCACCACCACCACCACCACCACCACCACCATCACCACCCCCACCCCTGCCGCCGCCTCCT
>BDSI01000188.1:156739-176572 GCA_003117195.1 Eudorina sp. 2006-703-Eu-15
CCACCCCACCCCACCCCACCCCACCCACCCCACCCCACCCCACCCCACCCCACCCCACCCCACCCCACCCCACCCCACAGAGCTACATCGCAGTACTGGACCGGCCGACAACAACAGTCACCAATATCAGTGAAATCATTGAAGCGTTCAGGCGGGTCACCGCTAAGTTTCTCGGTAAGAGGGGGCCCGGGGATTGAGGGGGGTTGCCGAGGGGGCTGTGCAGGTTCGGGTATCCCATGAAGTATGCCCGCAGCATATGTAGTCCATATACGACATTAATAATCATAATCCATTGATCACAGCTATTTCATGTAATCCATAAACGATAACCCACCCATCCGCCTCCAGTTCCCCCCTCCGGTGTCGAGATTTCCATTGCCATGCAGGTACCTCGCCACATAAGTGTGTTTTTTTCTGGGTGTGCCTGGTCCTGTTTTTTGGGTTAACTTCTATTTTCAATTTAACCCCCTCCGCTCTTGCCCCTTTCCTCCCCCTCTTCCCTTGTCCCTCCCCCTCCCCCTTCCCCCTCCCCCTCCCCCGCCCTCAGGTGTGAACGTCTCCCAAATCATCTTGGAGAAAGTGCTGGTAAACGGAGCGCAAGTGAAACGGAACGTGTACGACCGCCGTCAGGCCCTGGAGGCAACCCTGGAGCCGACAGGGTCGACGGGCGGGACGTCGGAGGAGCAGGCGGCGGCGGATGGCGGTGCAGTGCTTTACTCCTGGGACAGCAAGGAGCTCGCCGCGGCCACCTCCGGTCCCAGCGGCCTCACACTACGCGGCCTGGTGCTGACTCGTCGGGACAGTGTGAGGCCCAGCAACGTGGTTGCGCTCAAAAAGGTGCGGAGGGTGGCGGTGTGTGTGTGTGTGTGTGTGTGTGTGTGTGTGTGTGTGTGTGTGTGTGTGTGTGTGTGTGTGTATGTGTGTGTGTGTGTGTGTGTGTGTGTGTGTGTGTGTGTGTGTGTGTGTGTGTGTGTGTGTGTGTGTGTGTGTGTGTGTGTGTGTGTGTGTGTGTGTGTGTGTGTGTGTGTGTGTGTGTGTGTGTGTGTGTGTGTGTGTGTGTGTGTGTGAATCGTTACATATCTGCCGGGCCGACACTGGCCGGGGGCGCTAACCCGCCCCATACGGGAGACCGCCGAAGCACTTTCCCGGATACGGGGGAAAGGGGCGTAAGGGGCCTCTGTCCCCTCGCTCTCAACCTAGGGCGCGTGCCCGATCCCGAGGATCGGTGACCGCTGTGCCCCTCAAGGGAGTGGGCGAAGGCCCATCCCGGGCGGTCTGCGCCTCGCAGTCCGCTGTTCAACCTCCTCAAGTCCTTGCAGCACCCAGGGCGCGTTTCGGAGGCGCGCCCCTGCTTGGTGCGGTAAAACTAGCCTGGTCCCGCGTCCCAACCTAATCGTAATAGCTAGGGTTGCACCCTCCGGCAGGCCTGCCTGCCCAGCTGAGCCAGAGCGAGGCGGCTCGCACGCGTCAGGCCTTGCTGGGTCCGGGTATGCAGTCGGGTGCTCCATGATGGGGCTATGGTTTGCACAAGGCAGCACATCACCACGCAAGCTTCCCTGTCGTACACCCCTTCCCGTCGCAAGCGGCCCTCGCCTACACGTCCCGCTCGCTGCCAACTCCCACTGGTCTGGCCCGACCCTCCTCGGGCACCCTCGGATCCCCATCGTGCCCGGAAGTGGGCTTCCCTAGTCCCAATCCCTACCCCCTAGCGTCTCGCGCTGCTATCTATCCATCACGAGTCTACGTCTACTGGCTGCACGCAGCGGATCCGGCCGTCCACCACCGATAGGATTGGGTGGTCCGGTCCCACCCCCTCCCATCCCCGTCGCGGTCGGCCCAGTTCTGCGAAACTGGCCACCCGCTGCCAGAACTCCATGACTGCGCGCGCCTTAGCTACATCAACCGGCGACGGGGCAGCAGTGTGTGTGTGTGTGTGTGTGTGTGTGTGTGTGTGTGTGTGTGTGTGTGTGTGTGTGTGTGTGTGTGTGTGTGTGTGTGTGTGTGTGTGTGTGTGTGTGTGTGTGTGTGTGTGTGTGTGTGTGTGTCGTTAAATATCTGCCGGGCGGACGCTGGCCGGGAGCGCTAACCCGCCCCATACGGGAGACCGCCGAAGCACTCTCTAAACCCCGATAAGGGGGCGGGGGGCGGGGGCGGGGCTGGATGAGGCGGGGGTTAAGTTGATGGTGAGCCTGGACGACGATGATGGGTCTGACGAATCAAATTGTGAGGGGGATCCCTCCATTTGGTACCGTACCCTCACCCCTCACATGTACGGCCCTGTCCCGCGCGTCACGTCTCCCCTCCACCCCACCACCCCTCCACCCCAAACCCCCTCCACCCCAAACCCCCTCCACCCCAAACCCCTCCACCCGCCCCATCCAGGCCGCGGCTGCGTTGGAGGCCTCCCTCCTGGCGGCCGCGGCTGCCGCCCCCGAGCCCGTCGACATTTCCGAGTTGAACATTTTCTTTAAGGTCATCCAGTTTGAGAGGGTACCGCTGCCGCCCTCGCCGCCTCCCCGGCCGCCCAAGCCCTCCGCGCCGCCGGGGTTGGTCGGGTCTCCGGACCCGCCCAGCCCTCCGCCCCTGGCCCCCAGCCCGCCTGACGGCCCCTCTCGCCCGGATATCTCACAGTTGTCTGAGTTGCTGGGTGAGTGGGGGGGGGTACGGGGGGAGGTGGGAGAGGTGGGGGAGGTGGGGGGGACGAAAGGGGGGAGAGAGTGATGACGAAATCCCTCCCCCACGGGGTGTCAACCACTAACCGCTTACGTTAACTACTGCTATCTGCTAACTGCTAAGAGCATTCCCTCCATTGGGCTAGGATGCCTCAAACCGAACCCACACCTCCTTCCGCTGCCGCCTGTGTGGCCGGACCCTATCGTCCTGATGTCCTGGTGCTGCATCACAGGCGCCAAGGAAATCGTCCAAGCGCTATCGCCCCCTCAACCGCCGACCCCGCCACCGCCGCCGCCACCGCCACCGCCGCCGCCACCGCCGTCGCCCCCCAAGCCACCGAGACCGCCCCCATCGCCCCCCCCGCCCCGTCCGCCTCCCAGACCCCCTCACCCCCATCGCCGCCCCCTAACCCGCCGTCGCCGCCGTCGCCTCCACCGAGCCCGCCATCCCCACCGCAGTCGCCGTCGCCACCGTCGCCGTCGCCGCCGTCGCCGTCGCCGCCGTCGCCGTCGCCGCCGTCGCCGAGGCCACCGCCATCGCCGCCGCCACCAAGGCCACCGCCGCCGTCGCCATCGCCGCCGCCGCCGTCACTACCACCACCGTCGCCGTCGCTGCCGCCACCTCCGCCACTCGTATCCCCTTCGCCGCCGCCGTCACTACCACCACCGTCGCCGTCGCTGCCGCCACCTCCGCCACTCGTATCCCCTTCGCCGCCGCCGTCACAACCACCACCGTCGCCGTCGCTGCCCCCGCCTCCGCCACCTGCGTCACCAACTCCCACGGCTCCTTCACAACCACCACCGTCGCCGTCGCTGCCGCCACCTCCGCCACCTGCGTCACCAACTCCCGCGGCTCCTTCCCAACCACCACCGTCGCCGCCGCTGCCGCCACCTCCGCCACTCGTATCCCCTTCGCCGCCTCCGTCACAACCACCACCGTCGCCGTCGCTGCCCCCGCCACCTCCACCACCTGCGTCACCAACTCCCGCGGCTCCTTCCCAGCCACCACCGTCGCCGTCGCTGCCGCCACCTGCGCCACTCGTTTCCCCTTCGCCGCCGCCGTCACAACCACCACCGTCGCCGTCGCCCCCGCCACCTCCGCCACCTCCGTCACCCCCGCCACCTCCGCCACCCCCGCCACCTCCGCCACCTCCGCCACCTCCGCCGTCGCCCCTGCCACCTCCGCCACTCGTATCCCCTTCGCCGCCTCCGTCACAACCACCACCGTCGCCGTCGCCCCCGCAACCTCCACCACCTGCGTCATCAACTCCCGCGGCTCCTTCCCAGCCACCACCGTCGCCGTCGCTGCCGCCACCTCCGCCACTCGTATCCCCTTCGCCGCCGCCGTCACAACCACCACCGTCGCCGTCGCTGCCCCCGCCTCCGCCACCTGCGTCACCAACTCCCGCGGCTCCTTCACAACCACCATCGTCGCCGTCGCTTCCGCCGCCTGCCCCGCCACCGCCCAGAACCCCTTCACCGTCTTCAACCCCGACCTCCCCAGTGGCGCCGCCACCGTCACCCTTCCCGCCCCCGCCCCCGCCTCCGCCCCCGGGTCCCAAACGATATCTTCCCCCGCCCCCGCCTCCCCGCCTCCGCCTACGGCATCGCCCTCACCCCCGCCACCTTCCCCGTCATTCCCTGACGCCCCACCCCCCCCGGATGCACCTCCTCCCCCACTTCCGTCACCGCCGCAACCACCGCCAAGCCCGCCGTCGGCGCCCCCTCCACCACCGTCGCCATCCCCACCGCCGCCGCCACCTTCTCCGTCACCGCCGCCCCCGTCACCTCCTTCGCCGCCGCCATCTCCGCCGTCGCCGCCCTCACCTCCCTCACCGCCCTTACCCCCGCCACCGGTTCCTGCGCCCCCGCCGCCCCCCTCGCCGCCCCCTTGCCCCCGTCGCCCCCGTCACCACCCCTCAACCCCCGCGGCCCCCCTCTCCCCCGCCGAGTCCCCGGCCGCCTCCGCCCCTGCCCCCGGCCGCCAACTGGTTGTTGACGTGAGTGCTGCCGTACCGTGCTGTACCGTGCCGTACGGGTATTGCGTCTTGGGCCTTGGTGAGCTGCATCACAGCGGACGTACGACGAGTAGTCTGCTGGACCTACCTATGTAAAAATGGCTGTGTAACGGCGGGTGGAAATATGTACAAAACATACATATACATATATATATATACATATGGCGTTACTTGCTTGGCTGGTACCCTGCTGCCGTACCATATTCCTTCAGCTAATACACCCGCAAATAAATGTATACACATGCATCGCCGCTCCATTCATTCCTGAACCTGCCGTATACATATCCCATCTCCCCCCCACTCCCCGCCCCCCCCCCCATATACACACACACACACACAGGTCTACATCGCGATCTTTAGGAGCCGTGTGATGGCCGGCAATATGACGGCCATGATTCTGGACTTCAAGGCCAAGGCGGCCCGGGTGCTGGGTACGTACGTGTGTGTGTTGGGGGGGAGGGGGAAGGGGGGATTGTACGGGGGGCAGTGTGTGTAGTGTATGTGTGTGTGTGTGTGGGGGGGGGGGGGGGTATACAGATATATTACACCCGTGCTCTACGAATATATGTATTGCTTGTTTTTTTTAAAACCGTTACAAGGTGGGCCCATTCCCCGACCGGGTGCTTGCTTGTTATTTGCTAATGTCCATAAAATCACATAAGAGATAAACGTGATGCAGATAGAGATCTTCCCCGCCCGCCTCCGTGTATTTAGTGTATTCCTCGTATGCTTGCTTGATTGTTCCGCCTTCCGTCCTGTCGTCCTGCCGTCCTGCCGCCTGTACTGCCTGTACTGCCTGCCATGGCTCACTGCCGCCGGCCACGTATGCTTGCTTGCTGGCTATGCCTGCAGGCGTGCCCGCCGGCCAGATCTTCATCAGCGACGTCTGGTTCAACGGTACGGAAATCTCCGCCGGCCTTGTGGACCGCCGCCGGGCGCTGGAGACCCGCCTGGGCTTGGACGACCCGCCGCCGACCCACTCCCACCACCACCAGCAGCAGCAGCAGCAGCAGCAGCTCCGGAACCAGGAGCAGCCGGCGGTCGACCTGCTGAACCTGCTGCAGCAGCACCATCAGGCGGAGACGGAGGCGGAGGCGGCAGCTGTGCCCAGCCGTGTGTTACATACCCGCCGGAGCACCGTCTTGGTGGATTTGGGCACGGCCATGCGGGTGCGTACGTGCGTGAGGCAGGGGGCGGGCGCGCGGGCCGGGTAGCCCGCCGGCGGGCAGGGAGGGAGGCAGGGAGGCAGGGAGCTGGTGAGTTGCGTGGTTGCGTGCTTGATTGTTTGATATGAACTATATTAACCGTTGGTTGGTAATTGCCGACTGGTTTGTTCGGTTTCCTTGCTTATGTGTTCGTGAATACGAGTAATAAATAAATGAGCTCGGTTATCTGTTTGTTTAGTTTGTTTGTCGTCGCTCTTGGTTTATGTTTATGTATTTTATTTGTTCGCTGCTTACTTGTCGCAGGACGCCGCCGAGGCTGAAGCCGCGCAGCTCCATTCCCTGCGGTCGCAGCAGCAGCAGCTGTCGGCGGCGGCAGCGGCAGGGGAGGCCCACCGCCACCACCACCGCCACCACATACACCACAGCGGTAATAATGGTAGCGGCGGCGGCCGCATCAGCAGCCGCCTGCTCGCGGCCCTGCAGCAGCAGCAGGGCGGGTCATCAAGCACTAAAAGCACATCCGCTGACGGCTCCACCCTGTCCGTCAACGGCACCCTCACCATCGAGTTCATGGTCCTGTCGTACAACGATGTGCCGCTGCCGCCGTCGCCGCCGCCGCGGCCGCCGCGGCCGTACACGCCCCCGGGAGTGCAGGAGCCGCCCAGCCCGCTGCCGCCGCCGCCGCGGCCGCAGAGTCCGCCGCCGTCGCCTCCGCGGCCGCCGCCCGTCAACTTGTCCCAGCTGTCCAAGAGGCTGGGTGAGTGGCTCCGTCCGTGATATATTATTGCTGTTGCTATTGCTCGCTCGGCGGTATTACCGAAGTAACCGAAGTGCGTGGTGACGTGAGGCGATGATAAAACTAGCTGATAATGAATAACGCAAGCAACCAGCCTTAACGGCTGTGTGCGTGTATGTATGCGTGTGTGTGTGTGTGTGTGTGTAATGTGTGTGTGTGTGTGTGTGTGTGTGTGTGTGTGTGTGTGTGTGTGTGTGTGTGTGTGTGTGTGTGTGTGTGTGTGTGTGTGTGTGTGTGTGTGTGTGTGTGTGTGTGTGTGTGTGTGTGTGTGTGTGTGTGTGTGAATCGTTACATATCTGCCGGGCCGACACTGGCCGGGGCGCTAACCCGCCCCATACGGGAGACCGCCGAAGCACTTTCCCCGGATACGGGGGAAAGGGGCGTAAGGGGCCTCTGTCCCCTCGCTCTCAACCTAGGGCGCGTGCCCGATCCCCGAGGATCGGTGACCGCTGTGCCCCCTCAAGGGAGTGGGCGAAGGCCCATCCCGGGCGGTCTGCGCCTCGCAGTCCGCTGTTCAACCTCCTCAAGTCCTTGCAGCACCCAGGGCGCGTTTCGGAGGCGCGCCCCTGCTTGGTGCGGTAAAACTAGCCTGGTCCCGCGTCCCAACCTAATCGTAATAGCTAGGGTTGCACCCTCCGGCAGGCCTGCCTGCCCAGCTGAGCCAGAGCGAGGCGGCTCGCACGCGTCAGGCCTTGCTGGGTCCGGGTATGCAGTCGGGTGCTCCATGATGGGGCTATGGTTTGCACAAGGCAGCACATCACCACGCAAGCTTCCCTGTCGTACACCCCTTCCCGTCGCAAGCGGCCCTCGCCTACACGTCCCGCTCGCTGCCAACTCCCACTGGTCTGGCCCGACCCTCCTCGGGCACCCACGGATCCCCATCGTGCCCGGAAGTGGGCTTCCCTAGTCCCAATCCCTACCCCCTAGCGTCTCGCGCTGCTATCTATCCATCACGAGTCTACGTCTACTGGCTGCACGCAGCGGATCCGGCCGTCCACCACCGATAGGATTGGGTGGTCCGGTCCCACCCCCTCCCATCCCCGTCGCGGTCGGCCCAGTTCTGCGAAACTGGCCACCCGCTGCCAGAACTCCATGACTGCGCGCGCCTTAGCTACATCAACCGGCGACGGGGCAGCCGGCGCCCCCGGCACGGGCTGTGCGCCGCCGTGGAGGGTCGCTGCACGTAACCCCACCCTCGCCCGCTCCATGGCCGTCAGCGCCGCCAGGGCAACGATGTCCCAAACCCCTTGTGTGTGTGTGTGTGTGTGTGTGTGTGTGTGTGTGTGTGTGTGTGGCTACGAAATCACCACCGACTACTACTGCACTGTAGGACAACTAACAGCTACGGTACTTACATACACATACATATAAACAAGTACATATCCGGCCGCAAATATTGTCACACGCGTACCCGCTTAACCCGCTACACCCACGCACCCGCCCGCTACACACACCGCCCCTCGCAGGCGCCAAGGAGGTGCTCCAGGTGCTTCGACCGCCCTCGCCGCCCTCGCCGCCCTCCCCGCCCAGCGAGGCCTCCCCGCCAAGCCCGCCCGTCCTGCCGCCTGCATTCGTCCGCGTCAGCGACATGCCCGGCCAGGGCGCCCTGCTGGAGAACAGGTGCGTGTTGTGCTTGTGGGCGTGTGTGGGCGTGTGGGCGTGTGGGCGTGTGGGCGTGTGTGGGCGTGTGTGGGCGTGTGGGCGTGTGGGGGGATGACGAGCGGGGTATGTTTGTCGGGATACGGGTCCACCTACCTTGTAACGGTTACATTAATTGATGGGCGGCTATATTGATATTCCGACTGATGCCGTACGCATGCCGTACATGCGTGTATGCCTGCATCCTATCTGTGCGTGCAGGAGCTTGGTGTGGTGGAATTCGCCCGAGTTCCGTTCCCTGGTTCGGCCGTACAAGTCGCTTCAGCTCGTGGACTGGGACAAGAAGCCGTGCGACTCCCGACCCAACGCGCACAAGGGCGAGTGCCAGGGCTGTGTACGGGCCTGGCGGTCCAGCCGTACGTCGTACATCGTCTCTGTGTTCTTCAAGGAGCCCGTACTGCTCGAGAGGATCCAGATCCACGAACTGACCAACCCGGCGGTGGAGACGGTACGTGCGTGTGTACGGATTGTCGTACTGCTTTGTGTGAAGATATGTAGGCACCCTACCTTTGCTTGCTCCTTCCTTCCTTCCGTCTTCCAAGTGAATCAATTCGTCCGTCCACATGCACCGCCGACGACGACCCCGCCCTCCAAGCCTCTCTCAGCCAGCCAGCCAGCCTTCCCATCCCATGCATCCACCTCCCTCCCCCCCTCCCTCGGCCCCTTCCCCTCGGTCCCTTGCTTGTATATATGTCCCGCCGCAACCAAACACTCCGCCGCCCGCCCGCCCGCCCGCCCGCCCAACCCCACAGGTCCAGCTGCTCGGCTGGCCGCTGACGCCGCAAGCCGACGGCAACGCCACCCTCCTGCAGCCGCAGGGCGGTGGCTACACCTACCTCGGCGCCCCCGTCTACAACGCCAGCTCCGACTCGCCCACCGGCAAGGACCCCACCCCCTGCAACGGCACCCTGGACATCGCCATCCCGGACGACCGGTCGGGCGCGCACCGCTTCGTGCCGCGGTGGGGCAGCCAGGACCGCCTGCCCAACCGCCTGGCGCAGCTGGCGGTGGCGGGTGTGGAGGTCCGCGTGACTCAGCCGCTGAAGAAGTGGCAGGACACCATCATCGATGGTATCCGCTTCTCGGGCCGGGTGCTGTACCCGACGGATGCAGGGCTGTACGCGAGGTGGGAGGATTACACCACAGCAGCCCCGACCCCGACCCCGACTACCCCGACCCCGACGACGGCAACTCCGACTCCTTCGACTCTGACTCCGACTCCTTCGACTACTACTGGTGGAAGTGGGTAGATAGATAATCATCTGCTGGGAGGTTGCTTGATTGGTGATGATCGATGGATGCATGACGCACGCCCACAGCAGCAGTAGTCATGCGTGCTCGTAGTGCTCGCTAGTCATATGCGCGACGGGGTTCGTTATTGCGTGTTTTGGGTCATTGCTTGTGAGTTCTGTGTTATTGTATGTCTTATTGTATGTGTGTTATTGTATGTAGTTATTGTGTGTATTGTGTGTTTTTGTGTTAATGTGTTAATGTGTTGTTGTTGTGTGTGTGTGTGTGTGTGTGTGTGTGTGTGTGTGTGTGTGTGTGTGTGTGTGTGTGTGTGTGTGTGTGTGTGTGTGTGTGTGTGTGTGTGTGTGTGTGTGTGTGTGTGTGTGTGTGTGTGTGTGTGTGTGTGTGTGTGTGTGTGTGTGTGTGTGTGTGCATATATGCGTGAAATATAAATGTGCGAAACCTTGAAAGAAGGTGATGCCTGATATTTGATCGTTGTGTCTCTTCGTTACTTCCGTGTGTGTGATTAGTGTGATTAGTGTGATGCATGGTGTGTGATTAGTGTGGTACCGGGCCATGCCGTACATGGCCATGCTGTACTGAGACATGCCGTACTGGGCCGTGCCGTCGTACCGATCACATACAGTTGTGTCGCTCCCAAGTGCTGTTTTCTCAAACCGTTACTTTCTTGATCCGCCCGAACCGGACAAACCAAGCTAGACCAAGTATACCAAGCCAGGTGTGCGTGTGCGTGTGTGTGTGGCGACGAACCAACCCTGCCTATGGCATACATGTCAGGCGGTTACCTGGGTACTGGCCCGGCGGAACCAGGTCATATATGCGTGAGAGGCAGCAGCAGCTGAAGTTATGGCTGCACGCTGGACTAGTACTCATAGACGCCGCCGCAGCAGTGCGTGGCTCACATGCTAAATAATACGTATCTTTCTAATAGCCTTTCGGGCCTACTGGGCATACATATGTATGTACAGATTTTTCCTGTGGAATCCGTCTACTGCTGGCGGACGGCGGGATTCCATCCGTACGTACGTATGTTGCCCGTCTCCGTACGTCGTCCCTGAAACATTGGTCGTCGGCGCACGTACGCATGTGGCATGATGAGCATGCGACCCAGGGACAGGCAGCAGCAGCAAATAAACGGGCCGTTCTCGGTTTTTTGTGCTGAGGTGTTCCCGGCTGCTTGCTTGTTGAATGAATGAATAAATGAACGTTATAGCGGACCCCAAAAGGGATGCTGCTTGTTCGTTTGTTAAGATCATGGTACGTAATAAGAGCGACTGCTGGACGCACTATCTACTGCTGGACCGTACGTACGTATGTACGGGTACGGGCGGGCGGGTACCGGACGACGGGTACGCACGCAGCCAGGCGTTGTAAAGTGTGTATATGTTCATACATATGCACAGTATCGATCGATGTAATCGATGTATGCGCGTGCGTGTGCGTACATACAGCCGGCCCCGCCCGGGTGCTGTATGTGCTGCTGCTGCGTGTCCGCATGTAGGTAGTAGCGCATGGTAGTCCTTTGCTTTTATTGCTTTTCATACACGTACGTGATGCATGATGAGCTGCTAGCTGTCTGTTTGATTTCTTATTACTTGAGTTGCGCGACCTGGTGATTGTCACATACACGTGCATGCATGCATGATGAGGATTATTATATTCATTCGTTACCGCCGCTTGCTGTCTATCAAGTCAGTGCTTAGCTTGTGTGTAATAAAATTTCCTACCTTTCGTTCCTTTCCTTACTTGCATCCTTTCTTACACCAATCAACGAAGCAAGGTCCAGCCACACGTAAAATAGACATGCATACATTCATGCATGAATGCGTGCAAATATACAGTCAGGGTATATATGCACGAGCCGGAATATATAATACCGTAATAACTCGTCCGCCGACATGCATGCATGTATAGGACTACATATAAATTATATCTGACGGCTTTCTGCCCTGCCAACTAAGTTTTAGACTGCATACGGCGGGCGGGCCTGGCAATTTGCAGGCGCATGTATGCACGCAGGTAGGGGCGGGCAATGTACGTATGCCTGCATCGTACACCCGCCCGCCCGTCTATCTACAGCAGCCAAACATACACACTCTGACCCGACACCTGATTATTACATACTCCCCCTGCTGTGCCGCCTCGTGGCGGCGTCGTGGGGAGCGGCGTCCTGCTGCCGGATCGATCGATCGCTCGTTGCCCTCAGTCCCACCCACCCGCGCGCGGCCCATGGCTGTCAATGCTGGATGGTAGACTACTGCTGCTGACGATGAATGTCCCACGCGCATTATTGTTGCACGCGCTGCCCCGCCTGCACGCGCCCTAGCCAGCCACACGCACCTTCGCCCGGGTGATTGGCCCGGATACGTACGTGGGCGGCTATCAGTTGGACCACGCACTGCCTGTGCCACCGGGCGCTCCCAGAAATAATGCATGGTGTGCACGCGGCGAGGTTACGTGGTGCCCTGCCCCTCCGAAGCCACCGCACCCGCGCCTGTCGGGTGTGTATGAACCGTCACATTTCTGACCAGGCCTGGTACTGCTCAAGCAAAGGCCGGTGCCAACCCAGCCCTGGCTGGATGAAGCAGGTCCTTGGCGGGAGGTTCTACAAGCTTAGATATGTTCCTCTCAAACGCGCAGGAAAGTTCGATGGATGGTCAGATCTTTTCTGCTGCGGCAGCCTAAAACGTTCTTGCTTGTCAGCTTGCGACCAGCTCGCCAGCCACCGCCGCGCTACCACTACTGAGCATCCTTCATGCCCCGATCGCAAATGAGAGGATTGTCACCACACCCACGGGCACAAGTACAACCAATGCATCACCGATGGCGATCAGAATCGAACGTTCGAACCCGCACCCTTAGATCTTTTCGACCTGGAGTGTATAAAAGTTCTTTCAATGGTCAGAACATGGTGTCAGCTGTATGCGAATTAGTTCTTATACTGTCAGAACCTGACTGCAGAGTCAGTTCTACGATTTTGAACTTTTTTGGCCGGTCGAACTTTTGTTCTTAAGATAGCAAGCCTGGGCGGAAGGACTCCGAGAAATTTATTTATTTACATAAGTACTATAGCTAGGACCGCCGAAGCGCTCTCATCCCCTTTGTGGGGAACGCAGACGGGCGTGACGGACGGAGAGGCCGCATCCCTCTGTTTGAACTACATACCGTACCTCAGAGGTCTCATGCGCCCCGCCCCTGAAAGAGTACGGGAGTACGGTGATGGCTGTACGATGACAGGCCTCAGCCGCGCCGTCTTGTCTCCGGACTGGGCGGGCCCCGTGTACCGTAGATAGCACCGCCGCCCCGTGGGCGGCGTCGATTGATTGGCTGCCTACGTACCTAACCTCATACATGTCTTTGCAGCACAACACACCGCGGCTTCGTTCCAGCCAGGCACGCACACAATTCGAAGGCGTACGAGCCTACCTGTAGTCCGGCTCTTACGCACAGTAAGGAAACGGCCCCAGAAGCGGGCTCGGTGCGCGCACCGAAAAATGACGCGGTTTCTGGGCTCGGTGCGCGCACCGATCCGTGCGCGCACCGAGCCGAGTTTTACGGATGTGTGTCGTGCCCGCACTAGCATCTACAGATTAAAAAAATGTAATATATTGGCACTAAGAATGAAGATTCCACAGGTGCCTCCCAACAGGCACCGGGATCCGGCCGTTGGGGCAGGAGGCCACAAAGCACGGCTCGATGCGCGCACTGATCCGTGCGCGCACTGAGCCCAGTTTCACGGATGTGTGTCGTGCCCGCACCTGTCTCCATAGATATGTAAATGTTGTAATGGCCATGAGATGGACGATTCCCGCAGATCGCTTCCAACAGGCACCGGATGGGGGTGGGAGGTTACAAAACACGGCTGCTGGGTGCGCGCACCGATGGGTGCGCGCACCCAGCCCAGATTCATGGATCTGTGTCGCTGTCGCAGTAGTGCCCACAGATGCGGAAACCAGCAATAGCACTGAGAAATGTCAGTCACGGGCAGATGCTGAGAAGAGGCCCGCCGCTGGCAGGAGGCCACAAAACACGGCTGGGTGCGCGGGACCTCCAGACTCCACTCCCCCGCCTCCCACCGGGCGTCATGCCGGTACCGGGCCTCGTCAATTATCCAGTCGCGGAGGTGGGTAGCAACAGCCAGCTGGTCGCCCTGAAAACGTTTCGAAATGATGTCAATAGGGCCGTGATAGTGCGGACACGGAGCAAACCAGCGTATGGATGACTCACGTGAAACGAGTCGTACACGCGAACCACCTTGTTGGCGATGTCAATCACGCCGCACACCCAGTGGCCTCCAGACTTGCGGGCGTGGATGTCCCCTGATGGGCCGGGAATAAAAACCGGCACGACGACCAGGTCCACGCCCATAATTCCGTCCTGGTAGCCCTTCTGCGAAGGGCATTCAGACATGGGGGCAGGTATTTCCAAGCGGTACATGGGTAGCATTGGTCCAGCAGAACCGTCGACATGAACCTTACCAGCCCACTGGCGCGCAAGCGACTTGGCATCGTCCAGCGCTCCACGCTTTTATAGCTGTACGCCCTCTTATCCTCGTACAGAAAGCCGTAGAAGTTAGACTGCATGTAGCAAACCTTTGGGGCCGAACCCAAAGACCGAAGCCTGGTATCCCGTGCGTTACATGCCGTTAGAAAACGCCCGTTCCTGTGACGACACAAAACGCCCGTCCCCATGATATAATAATGCCCATCACTGTCGCCAGACAGCGCCCACGCCGTACCGTCCTCGCGGTTCCAGTCCCTGTCCCCGTCCAGCAAACTAGCCCCGCCTTTCTAAAAACCCCACCTGGAGGAGGTACATGAAGAGATCGACAGCGTCGTCAGAAACCATGCAGCCCGGCGCCATGGATGCTACAACCACCGCGTCAAGGTCCTCGAAGTCCATGACCAACCGCCAGACGTACTCCATATCAGGTTCGTTGACTTCCGTTACAGATACTGAATGCGGCCGCTTTCCCGCTTGCTTCTTGGCGGGCTGGACGCTGATGCTTGGCCCCGGAACAGCCATGGCGCTGTCCGGCAGTGAGCTTTCCTCGGGAATGACAGGGAGAACGCTTGGCCCAGCTAGAGTAGCAGGGGCCGCCAATGGCGAATCCGTCGGAGAGCAAGGAAGTGCCATGGGATCCAGCGAGAGGCAGCTCGGGCAGTACCAGTCGCCCTCGGGTGCGTACGGAAGTATTCCCAAACAAAACGTGTGGTGTCCAGTATTGCACCGGTCACACAACAACATGAAAGCCCCGGCGTCTGGTCGTAGACAAGTCGCACACGACAAGGAGGGAAGTGAAGGGCCTTGCGTGATGGGGTTCAGAAGACCACTGGTCTGGTACGCTTCTCCAAAGCATTGTGACTCCCGTCGCCTTCTCTGACTTTTGGTGCACCCCGGGTTGGTCACCGACGCCGACAGGCCCAAGATATCCTTACCACACTGTTCGATGGTGGCCTGCGCGACCCCAAGAGGCATGGTCGGATCGGACGAGGGAGGTGGTGGTGGGGGAAGGTGTGGCGTCGGCCCTGCTGAAGGTGCGGTGCTGTTGCTCAAGGGCTGCTGGTCCAGCGCCGGGGCGGGGCAAGTGGCAGGCGGAGGCGGAGGTGCTGCGGCGCGGCAGCCCGCAGGAGGTGGCGTCGGCCCTGCTGAAGGCGCAGTGCTGTTGCTCAAGGGCTGCTGGTCCAGCGCCGGGGCGGGGCAAGTGGCAGGCGGAGGCGGAGGTGCTGCGGCGCGGCAGCCCGCAGGAGGTGGCGGCGGCCCTGCTGAAGGCGCAGTGCTGTTGCTCACCGAGCCGTATCTTTTGGCCTCCTGCCCCGAGCGGCAGAATCGAGGATTAGCACTGAGCATAGGCTCAAAGGCACCCGCTGACATGTAAGCAGGTGCCTTTGAGCCTGTGCTCAGTGCTAATCCTCGATTCCGCATCTGTACAAACGAGTGCGGACACGAGGCGGATTCCGTGAAACAGGGCTCGGTGCGCGCACCGATCGGTGCGCGCACCGAGCCTAGCTTTGTGGCTACCTGCCCCAAGCGGCCCTATACTTCTCGGCGCCTGTCATTATGCTGTAATTGATAGTTTCCGCTCCTAGAGAGGCTAGTGGCGTAGATCCGTGAAACAGGGCTCGGTGCGCGCACCGATGGGTGCGCGCACCGAGCCTGGCTTTGTGGCTACCTGCCCCAAGCGGCCCTAGACTTCTCGGCGCCTGTCATTATGCTGTAAATGATAGTTTCCGCACCTCTAGAGACTAGTGGCGTAGATCCGTGAAACTTGGCTCGGTGCGCGCACCGTTCAGTGCGCGCACCGAGCCCAGAAACCGCGTCATTTTTCGGTGCGCGCACCGAGCCCACTTCTGGGGCCATTTCCTTCCTCCTTACGCACCGCCCCCGACCTCGGATGCATCAGTGGTAATCGGCTTGCCGGAAGACGTGCACACCTCTCCTCTAACTCTACCAGCAGTACATTTAAAGAAAAAATAAAACCGTCAGCTCGAGCGCGAAAACGGCCTCCCGAAACCTACATGTCCCCCCAAAATAGGTATCGCCGCCACTGTCTTTCTCTCTTTCTCTCCCTCGTGCTTAACGCAACGCATCACGGGAATAACAAAAATCCACACCTCGGCACCCCAACGCGCCATCAACTCTCGCGCTCGCACCCTCTCCCTCCTCCCTCCTCGTCGCCGCTCCTCGGCTTGCCGCTCCTGACCAGCGCACCCGCCCTTCCCCGCCCGGCCCGTTACCGCCCTCCGTCGGGCCCCATCACGTGGCCCCTCCCGCTGTCGGTCTTGCTGCTCCTCTCCCTGCCCGCGCCGGCCCCCTCACTGCCACCCTCCCGACCCTCCCCCTCTAAGACCCGTCCTGCGAGGCCCCGCTCCGACTCACACCCTGCTGCCATCCGTAACATATAACATACACCCTGCTGTCATCCATCCCCGTGTGAGCAGGTGCGTGGGGATGGTGGGGATGTCGCTCGGGATGACTGACTGGGTGGCCTTGATGGGCTGCCGCCGCCGCTGCCGCCGCTGCCCCTGCCGCCGCTGCCCCCTAGTTTCGATGGCACCAATGGCGCATGGAAGGGAAACGTCGTCACCTGCAACCGCCCCCGGATCCGACGGACGCTCGTCCCAACCGCCAACCGCTGCGCCCCTCTCACCCCTCTACCGCTCCGCTCTCCTCTCTCTGCCGTGCGTCCATGGTAGTCACCCTCTGGCTCCAACCGTCAACCTCCAACTGCCAACTAAGGACGGTTCCGTTGAGCGTACATATGTGCATATCGTTAGGAGCGGCGCGTGTTGCTGCCACAGGCACCGTAGGGCGGCCGCCCCTGGCCCCCCCTCCCCGGTAGCTTCACAGTCCTCCCCCGGCCACCTCCGCTGCCCACTCCCCACCTTCGCCTTACAACCCCTCCTCCTCATCCGCCCGCGGCCTCCCCCCCGCCAGCAAATGCGCGGCCATACCGAAGAACGGAACGAACCGGTACCTGCGCCAGGCGTGGTAATGGCGGTGGCGGTGGTGGTGGTGAGGCGGGGGCGGCAGCGGGCCAGCGGCGCGAAGATACGGGTCAGGGTGCGGCCTATGTTGCCGCCCGGTGCACAGGCACACACCCGTGAAGGGTGGGGTGAGGTGCGGAGGGCAACGCGGCGGGGCTAGCAGGTAAGGGACTTCCGCCTCCTCTCCTCTCCCCACCCCACCCCACCCCACCCCCCCACCCCACCCCACCCCACCCCACCCCACCCCACCCCACCCCACCCCACCCCACCCCACCCCACCCCACCCCACCCACCCCACCCCACCCACCCCACCCCACCCCACCCCACCCCACCCCACCCGCATCCTCCCTCCCGCCCTCCCGGCTCTCGCCCGCTGAGCCCCACACGCTCCGGGCAATCGCCGTACTAACTACCCCCTCCCCAGTCCCCTCCTCCTTTGTCGACCTTGAAACCACGCCGTACAACAGTGTACGGCATCATCGTACCTGGCCGGTGCGTCCCTGAGTAGAACCGCCTGCCACACCGAGTAGAGACCGGCGTCCACAACGAAGGCGTAAAACACCTGGGGGGGGGCGGGGGGGCGGGAAAGTGGGTGAGAGGGGGGTGAGCGATGTGGGGAGGGTAACCGATGGGGTGTCGAATCGGTAGGTACAGCCGAAATGCGCTGCGACAAGGGTACGCGGGGGGAAGGGGGCGGTGGTGTAGGACGTTGGTAGACAGTATTAAACATCGCGGCGGGGGGTAAAAGGGGCGGGGGGTAAAAGGGGTAAAGGTGCGGATGGGGCTGGAAACACTCTTTCTCATCGGCCCCCGCGTCCCTCCCATCCCCCCGGCCTCCCCCCTCCCCGGGACCGACCCGTGGGTCCGTAGATCGAGTGTCTGCGTCTCTCACCCGATTGGAATTGAACGTCTCCACCAAGTACGACAGCCGCTCCGCCAGGCCGCCGTACTCAGGTCGGCCGGCCACCGCCCAGCCCAGCGAGACCAGCCCCACAGCCAGGGAGGTGGCCCCCAGGGCGACCGACCAGGAGGGCAGGGGGGAGGAGGGAGGCGGCGGCGGCGGCAGCGCCCCCGGGCTGGGGGCGGGTTCCGGAGCCGCCCTCATCGCCAAGTAAGGGATGAAGAACACGTTGGTCAGGAACTGCGGCGGTGGGGAGGGGGGCCGGGGGAGGGGGTTAAATTGAAAAAAGAATTAAACCCGGGGGAGGGGGAGGGGAGGGGGGAGAGGAGGGAGGAGAGGACCGGCGCGGTGTTGGGTGTGTTTTTCTGTGCGGCGCTGGGGCCACGAGCGACACCGCAGCATGCTAGGAGGGTGCAGCACGAGGCACCGGAAGACAGAAAGGAGGGAAGGCAGCGAAGAGGGCGCAGTTGAGAACAAGAGATGAAGGACGGAGGGAAGCGGCGGAGGGCCCGGCGGCGCACGTAGTGGGGGGGAGAGGGAAACGCAGGGCGGCGGAAAAGGAGGAGGACGATGTCGAGGGCGAGGGCGAGGCTTGAAGTAGAATGGTGGGGGGGGTAGGGGTAGGGGGGGAGGGGTGCAATCGGATCGTGACTGGGGTGGGGTAGTGGCGGCCGGGGGAGGGGGAAAGGGAGTCGGTTCGGCCTCGTAAGGGCCATATGCGGTCCTTCGAGTCTCCACCACCTCCTCCGCTCATCGCTGCAAAGACCCGCGCCCACCCACTCGGCCCCCCCCAACCACCCGCGCCCAATCACCCACCCGCCCCCATCACCACCCGGCCCCCCCCTAACCACCCGCGCCCCCCCGCGCCCCTCCCCCCCCAACCACCCCACCATGATCCCCGTCCACCAGGCCACGAGGTTCCTCGTACCGCCCAGCTTCCGACTGGGGCCGTCGGACAACATGTACGGCAGTGCCATGAAGGACCAGGCGTTGACAAAGTTAAAGAGCGCCTCCGACACCGGGGGGCAGGGCACGGAGGGGACGGGGGACAGCCCCGCGGCCGCCAGACCGATGTTGACGTAGAAGAAGTTGAGCGACTCGTAAAACACCTCTGTCAGCACCTGGGCAGGCGGGGTGGGGGCCGCGGGGGGTGGGGCGGGGAGGTGGGAATCGGTGTGGTCAGAAGGGGGGGGCCGCGGGGGGGGGTGGCGGGGACAGCCCCAGGGAGGGTCCCCGGCGTAGAACCGACTGGCACAGGATACACTACACCCAAGCGATATAGGCGTGACGCCGACGCACGACGACTTCCACTTTGATGGCGGCGACGGATTACCGACTGGCTGAGGGCGTGAACACCGACATGACATGCAACAGATGCCACCGCCTGATGCCGCTTTGGTGGTGGCGTGGGCGTGTGTTGGGGGAGGGGGGGTTGTGGGGCGAGTCGGCAGGGAAGGGGGGGGGTCGTGGGTGGGGTAACAGAGATCGTTATCACATCCCGCCGCACCAGCCAGCCGCCCATCGCCCTCACCAGAAACGATGCCAGCTGCCACCCCGCCCCCGTCCCTTGGCCCCCCCCCTTCCCTCGCTTGCGATCCCGTCCTACCTCCCTGCCTTCCCCATCTCCGTCGCCCGGCCCCGGCAGGTTGCCCCATGCATGGCACCCACCTCCGGCGGTGTGGAGAAGACGGGCTGCCCGGGTGCCGTACTGCTGAACATGATGTACGACATGTAGCCTGCGCCAGGACCCGGGTTGGGTTGGGGGTTGGGGGGCAACCGGGTGGGTGGGCCTGTTGGTTTTGCTCCGGGGACCGCTGTTGCATTTCTGTCCCGTTCCTCGGAAACATCCCTCCAGGGTCCCTCAACCCCTCCCCTTTCCTCCC
>BDSI01000189.1:0-173783 GCA_003117195.1 Eudorina sp. 2006-703-Eu-15
GGTAGCCGTTGGAGGATTTGCCGTTGGTCAGCGGGCCGTGGTACTTCATCCTCGTATACCACATCCCGTTCTTGAATGTCCGCTTGCAGATTTCGTAGGGTTGTCCCCCGCTGCCAAATAGAAAACCAGTTCGGGCATCGGTGCTAGCTAGTGTGCCTGCGTGCATTACATACGTACATTCGTGAGCAGCATATATAGGTAGGTTACATAGTATCGATCAACGACTTGCTTGGGCTCTCAGTCGTCAGTCGTCATTAATCGTACGTAGATGAGAGCCCAAGCATCACGCACCAGACCGTATCCCACGCATGCACCCACCTCGCGTGTCGGCTCGCAGCGTGGCTTCGCGTCAGGACAAGCAAGCAAGACTGGCGAGCAGCGAGCAGGCGACGGAGCGAGAGTAGTGCAGCAGCAGCTATAAACTATATCGATGAACAGACCCCTGATGAATTCAAAGTGTTGCTATGTGCATTCGGTGGGCTGGCTAGCTTTTATATATTGTCTCCAACAAACAAAGCGTACCATGCATCCGGCAGAACCTGAAAGACGGAAGGCAGGCGAGGGCCGCCGGCGGGCAGCAGCAGCGTACAGTGGGCCCCGAGGTAAGAGTAGGTAGGCGCGCCGCTGTTTGGTAGGTACGTACGACTAAAGCCCAAGGACCTGCTGCAGGTTTTCTGCTATGGTAGGTTGATCATGTATATCTGGGTGGCTGCAAGCAAACGACTTTCCGTTTGCTTGTTATGGACGGTGGTGGAACCCTACCTGTGGAACCTCAATGTGCACGGGCTGCAACACTAACATATGTGTTCCTAATATTATTAATCCATATCGCGTATGACAAAACTATTAACAAAGGCCCGGTGGTTCCGTGCTCAGCAAGTAACAAACGTACTCTCCCACAACCACACAATAGCCCGTTTGATAGCATTATAAATTTGAGTTGCGTAGAGTATCATAACTGCGGCGGAGCACACTCGAGCGCAATCGTGATGATGGGTCGATCGGCCGTCCAACATTGCTGCGCTCTGCCGCATTGCAAGAGTCCATATACTCAACGCATTCCATATGAAGATAATAATCATTGTGTCAAATTATTGTGAGTCATTGCGGCTTTAACCGATGGGCCTCTTTAAATTGACAGCCAGGGAAATGACCCACAGGAAAGTAAATTCTGAACACACGAGACTTACGTACATAGTCAATATGCGGCAGCAGTTTAACAGGCCTTTGTCCTGCGTGCGTGACGCTCCCGAATGAAGTGTCGGTCCCCGATCGGTTGCTCAATCCGTCACAACCAGCAGCTTTCCGAAAGGGCTTGCACATACACGGCGCACTTTTGATCGCGATATGGCAAAGTTGCTTCTTAACAGCGGGGTGATGTTGGGCAACCGGGCGCTGGATCGTTGAGGAGCTGTCGTACGGACGACGACCGCTCGAAGCGCCGTACACCACACGGCAAGCCCGCTGCCTGCTCCCATCAAGTGCTACACTACTGGTATTTGCGCGCAACGCCTGTTCCCAGCAGGCGGTTGCGGGTTGCTACCCTCACATGCTGCCCCTCCCACCGACTGCAACTGCTACCGTACACTGATTCCCCAGTAGGCGGCTACGGGCTGTAACACGACGTGGGGCCATCAAATCCATGCTGCTCTCTCCCACCAACTGCTACACTGGTTTATGCGCAACGCCCGTTCGCAGCAGGCGGGTACGTGTTGCTACGTAGAACGTGATCCGAGCCCTCTCCCATCAACTGTTCGACCATGCAGCCATCCTTCCGTCCCTCTCCCACCGATTGTAACTGCTACACTGGTTTCGCGCGCATCACGGACGTCATCCGTTCCCGGCAGGCTGCCACGCACGGGCTGCAACAAGTTAATGCGGGGCCATGCGTGCGTGCAAGGAATTGTTGTTCCACTGCTACGTTGCTGTTTTTTGTGCAATGTCCGTTCCCAGCAGCAGGCGACCCTCCAGCTCGGAAGCAACCAAGCCCCGCAGCAGGCCGCCGCCAAGCCTCATTGCCGCCCGCACCCTACCAGGGACGTATTATGGCTACACTGACCACTGGCAATTGTCAGACCAGCAATCAGACACGCACATTGCTCCACCTACCGACGGGTGGCGGGGTTTCCGCCACCCTGTGATTCTGTACGTTCATTAGGCTGCTGACTGACGGATGAATATGAGCAATATGATGCAGACGGTGCCAATCAAGGAGACAAGTAAGCCATCCAAGTCTCGCTCACGCAAAGCTCAGCCTTACATTGTTACAGGAAATTGTCGAGCGAGTATGGCGGATTGATGGAGTACGCTGCTGTGATCGCTGTTCTGATCCTAAACCACTGCACGCAGTCAAGAGTCAACCCCATATCACTAACGAGAAGCAGCAGAAGTACAACCAACACGACGGACTCGAGCACATACAACGAATGATGAAGACTGTATGTACCATCCAGTTCATCATACATCAACTACATACCCACAATGTCCAAAATGAAGTGGGTACGTACTTGTCGCTCGTCCGCTCGCGCGTCACACCAACTAACTGACAACATGCTATGCGTGCTCAGCTTGGGCTGCTGATGAGCCTGTTTCATTCGTTCTATCTCCGTCTTGCTTATTTGCGACGGAAACAGTGATAGCTAGGTAGGTTAAAGTCAACCGCTAACCTCAATAACCAACTTAGCCCCTTCCGGCAGGTGTCTAGCCGACTGCTCAGTCAGGTAGCCGTTGGAGGATTTGCCGTTGGTCAGCGGGCCGTGGTACTTCATCCTCGTATACCACATCCCGTTCTTGAATGTCCGCTTGCAGATTTCGTAGGGGTTGTCCCCGCTGCCAAATAGAAAACCAGTTCGGGCATCGGTGGCTAGCTAGTGTGCCTGCGTGCATTACATACGTACATTCGTGAGGCAGCATATATAGGTAGGTTACATAGGTATCGATCAACGACTTGCTTGGGCTCTCAGTCGTCAGTCGTCATTAATCGTACGTAGATTGAGAGCCCAAGCATCACGCACCAGACCGTATCCCACGCATGCACCCACCTCGCGTGTCGGCTCGCAGCGTGGCTTCGCGTCAGGACAAGCAAGCAAGACTGGCGAGCAGCGAGCAGGCGACGGAGCGAGAGTAGTGCAGCAGCAGCTATAAACTATATCGATGAACAGACCCCTGATGAATTCAAAGTGTTGCTATGTGCATTCGGGTGGGCTGGCTAGCTTTTATATATTGTCTCCAACAAACAAAGCGTACCATGCATCCGGCAGAACCTGAAAGACGGAAGGCAGGCGAGGGCCCGCCGGCGGGCAGCAGCAGCGTACAGTGGGCCCGAGGTAAGAGTAGGTAGGCGCGCCGCTGTTTGGTAGGTACGTACGACTAAAGCCCAAGGACCTGCTGCAGGTTTTCTGCTATGGTAGGTTGATCATGTATATCTGGGTGGCTGCAAGCAAACGACTTTCCGTTTGCTTGTTATGGACGGTGGTGGAACCCTACCTGTGGAACCTCAATGTGCACGGGCTGCAACACTAACATATGTGTTCCTAATATTATTAATCCATATCGCGTATGACAAAACTATTAACAAAGGCCCCGGTGGTTCCGTGCTCAGCAAGTAACAAACGTACTCTCCCACAACCACACAATAGCCCGTTTGATAGCATTATAAATTTGAGTTGCGTAGAGTATCATAACTGCGGCGGAGCACACTCGAGCGCAATCGTGATGATGGGTCGATCGGCCGTCCAACATTGCTGCGCTCTGCCGCATTGCAAGAGTCCATATACTCAACGCATTCCATATGAAGATAATAATCATTGTGTCAAATTATTGTGAGTCATTGCGGCTTTAACCGATGGGCCTCTTTAAATTGACAGCCAGGGAAATGACCCACAGGAAAGTAAATTCTGAACACACGAGACTTACGTACATAGTCAATATGCGGCAGCAGTTTAACAGGCCTTTGTCCTGCGTGCGTGACGCTCCCGAATGAAGTGTCGGTCCCCGATCGGTTGCTCAATCCGTCACAACCAGCAGCTTTCCGAAAGGGCTTGCACATACACGGCGCACTTTTGATCGCGATATGGCAAAGTTGCTTCTTAACAGCGGGGTGATGTTGGGCAACCGGGCGCTAGATCGTTGAGGAGCTGTCGTACGGACGACGACCGCTCGAAGCGCCGTACACCACACGGCAAGCCCGCTGCCTGCTCCCATCAAGTGCTACACTACTGGTATTTGCGCGCAACGCCTGTTCCCAGCAGGCGGTTGCGGGTTGCTACCCTCACATGCTGCCCCCTCCCACCGACTGCAACTGCTACCGTACACTGATTCCCCAGTAGGCGGCTACGGGCTGTAACACGACGTGGGGCCATCAAATCCATGCTGCTCTCTCCCACCAACTGCTACACTGGTTTATGCGCAACGCCCGTTCGCAGCAGGCGGGTACGTGTTGCTACGTAGAACGTGATCCGAGCCCTCTCCCATCAACTGTTCGACCATGCAGCCATCCTTCCGTCCCTCTCCCACCGATTGTAACTGCTACACTGGTTTCGCGCGCATCACGGACGTCATCCGTTCCCGGCAGGCTGCCACGCACGGGCTGCAACAAGTTAATGCGGGGCCATGCGTGCGTGCAAGGAATTGTTGTTCCACTGCTACGTTGCTGTTTTTTGTGCAATGTCCGTTCCCAGCAGCAGGCGACCCTCCAGCTCGGAAGCAACCAAGCCCCGCAGCAGGCCGCCGCCAAGCCTCATTGCCGCCCGCACCCTACCAGGGACGTATTATGGCTACACTGACCACTGGCAATTGTCAGACCAGCAATCAGACACGCACATTGCTCCACCTACCGACGGGTGGCGGGGTTTCCGCCACCCTGTGATTCTGTACGTTCATTAGGCTGCTGACTGACGGATGAATATGAGCAATATGATGCAGACGGTGCCAATCAAGGAGACAAGTAAGCCATCCAAGTCTCGCTCACGCAAAGCTCAGCCTTACATTGTTACAGGAAATTGTCGAGCGAGTATGGCGGATTGATGGAGTACGCTGCTGTGATCGCTGTTCTGATCCTAAACCACTGCACGCAGTCAAGAGTCAACCCCATATCACTAACGAGAAGCAGCAGAAGTACAACCAACACGACGGACTCGAGCACATACAACGAATGATGAAGACTGTATGTACCATCCAGTTCATCATACATCAACTACATACCCACAATGTCCAAAATGAAGTGGGTACGTACTTGTCGCTCGTCCGCTCGCGCGTCACACCAACTAACTGACAACATGCTATGCGTGCTCAGCTTGGGCTGCTGATGAGCCTGTTTCATTCGTTCTATCTCCGTCTTGCTTATTTGCGACGGAAACAGTGATAGCTAGGTAGGTTAAAGTCAACCGCTAACCTCAATAACCAACTTAGCCCCTTCCGGCAGGTGTCTAGCCGACTGCTCAGTCAGGTAGCCGTTGGAGGATTTGCCGTTGGTCAGCGGGCCGTGGTACTTCATCCTCGTATACCACATCCCGTTCTTGAATGTCCGCTTGCAGATTTCGTAGGGTTGTCCCCGCTGCCAAATAGAAAACCAGTTCGGGCATCGGTGGCTAGCTAGTGTGCCTGCGTGCATTACATACGTACATTCGTGAGGCAGCATATATAGGTAGGTTACATAGGTATCGATCAACGACTTGCTTGGGCTCTCAGTCGTCAGTCGTCATTAATCGTACGTAGATTGAGAGCCCAAGCATCACGCACCAGACCGTATCCCACGCATGCACCCACCTCGCGTGTCGGCTCGCAGCGTGGCTTCGCGTCAGG
Source organism: Eudorina sp. 2006-703-Eu-15 (assembly GCA_003117195.1). Classification (NCBI taxonomy): domain Eukaryota; kingdom Viridiplantae; phylum Chlorophyta; class Chlorophyceae; order Chlamydomonadales; family Volvocaceae; genus Eudorina; species Eudorina sp. 2006-703-Eu-15. The sequence continues at coordinate 5,803 of BDSI01000189.1, forward strand.
ACAAGCAAGCAAGACTGGCGAGCAGCGAGCAGGCGACGGAGCGAGAGTAGTGCAGCAGCAGCTATAAACTATATCGATGAACAGACCCCTGATGAATTCAAAGTGTTGCTATGTGCATTCGGGTGGGCTGGCTAGCTTTTATATATTGTCTCCAACAAACAAAGCGTACCATGCATCCGGCGGAACCTGAACGACGGAAGGCAGGCGAGGGCCCGCCGGCGGGCAGCAGCAGCGTACCGAGGTAAGAGTAGCAGGCGCGCCGCTGTTTGGTAGGTACGTACGACTAAAGCCCCAAGGACCTGCTGCAGGTTTTCTGCTATGGTAGGTTGATCATGTATATCTGGGTGGCTGCAAGCAAACGACTTTCCGTTTGCTTGTTATGGACGGTGGTGGAACCCTACCTGTGGAACCTCAATGTGCACGGGCTGCAACACTAACATATGTGTTCCTAATATTATTAATCCATATCGCGTATGACAAAACTATTAACAAAGGCCCCGGTGGTTCCGTGCTCAGCAAGTAACAAACGTACTCTCCCACAACCACACAATAGCCCGTTTGATAGTATTATAAATTTGAGTTGCGTAGAGTATCATAACTGCGGCGGAGCACACTCGAGCGCAATCGTGATGATGGGTCGATCGGCCGTCCAACATTGCTGCGCTCTGCCGCATTGCAAGAGTCCATATACTCAACGCATTCCATATGAAGATAATAATCATTGTGTCAAATTATTGTGAGTCATTGCGGCTTTAACCGATGGGCCTCTTTAAATTGACAGCCAGGGAAATGACCCACAGGAAAGTAAATTCTGAACACACGAGACTTACGTACATAGTCAATATGCGGCAGCAGTTTAACAGGCCTTTGTCCTGCGTGCGTGACGCTCCCGAATGAAGTGTCGGTCCCCGATCGGTTGCTCAATCCGTCACAACCAGCAGCTTTCCGAAAGGGCTTGCACATACACGGCACCACTACCACTACCCCTCTCGCGCCCATAGCTGGGGTTCCCTGACCCTAGCCCTGGCCCTGCCCCCGGCCCTGGCCCTAGCCCTAGGGATGGTCGGCGCACGTCCATTGCGCCGTGCCCCCATCTTGGGTTATACCCCCGCGTACTGCCGCAGCAGCTCCTCCGCCGCCGCCAACAGCTCCTTGTGCTCCACCCGCGCACGCACCGCCGCGTACAGCCGCCCCGCTCGACGGGCCGTACGACACACGGGACCGGCTGCGCTGCTTCCGCCGCCGCCGCGAGACCCGGGGGCCGGCGCGTCAGGGTCGGCCTCCGTGGCCCCTGCTGCTGCGCTGGACCCGGAGCCCTGTACGGCGGAATCCTGCTCCGAAACCGTTGCCGGCGCCGCAGCCGCGGTGGCAGGGCCAGCAGCGCTCGTTGGGTCCTCCGCCGGAAGGACATCGGATCTAGATCCGGATTCGGAATTCTCAGGTGGGACCCGGTCCTGCCCGCCTCCTCCAACAGCTACCCCCGCATCCGCGCTGGTCACCCCGGCGGATGGCTGCGGGGCCTGCCCCCGCCTGCCCCTGGCCTTGGCCGGCCGTTCCGCTGTCGCTGCCGCCGCCGCAGCAGCTTCCGCCGGCAGAGGCCACGGCGGCCGCGACGCCGCTTCGGCGGCGGGCGGCGCTGCTGCAGGTGCGGCGTCGGTGACGGCGGCCGGTGGCGCCGAATGTACGGACGGTACGGCAACTGGGTCCAAGGACAGCGCGGGCCCGGCGGCGAAGCCGCTGACCCTGCCCCCCAGTATGTCGTCCAGGAGGGCCCGGTCCTGCTCCAGGGAGGTAGGCAGGCTGTCCGTACAGTGCCGTACGAGTTTGTGCCAGAGGCCCGCCACGATGCGTTGCGTGGCGGGGGTGGTGCCGCCCGTGGCCCCAGCCCCCAACGTGGCCCGGGGGGAGAGGAGCCCGACGGCGGCTCTGCGGGGCATGTCAGGGAGGTCAGGTATAGCCATGCTGACATTACCAAAATGAAATGTCAAATGAGGCACCCTGACCGCTGCGGCCGAGATGTTGCCATGGGCACGAGGACAACAGCAAAATACAGTACGGTACGGTACACTGCCGCGCAGCGCGGTACGACGTACGCGTCTGAACGGCTTAAATTCCTGGGAGCGTGGGAGCCGCAAGGGGTTCGTAACCTGGGGTGACGCCCCCAACCACACAAGATGGCATGCCGGCCCCAACAACCTCATTCTAGCGCCTCTGCTGTTATGGCCGCTGTCGAGGTTCCTGCGGGTTAAAACTGCAGCAGCTGTGTGCGCAGCAAAGCACCTTCGGCGTCTTCAGTGCCGCAACCAGTCCATCCGGCAGCCAGCCAGTCAGTCCGTCCGGTCCGTCAGTTAGTCAGTCAGTCAGTCAGTCAGCCCGGGAGCCGCTCTCACCTCAACCGGCCGCTGAAGAGGACGTCCTCCTCCGCCTCCGCCTCCGAGGCCGCGCCCACCTCACCATTCCCCGGCAGCAAAACCGATTCCGCGAGCGCCCCTCCGCCCCCCTCCCGCCCCGCCTCCGACTCGACCTCTGTCTCCACCTCCGCCGCCTCCGCTCCCGCCGCCGCAGCGACCGCCGGCGGCTGCTGCGGGGCCGCCAACAACAACATCTGCCGCTGCCGCTGCCGGCGACGCAGTATGGCCCGGGCCGCCGCCTCGAGACGCGGTCGCTCCAGGGGCAGCAACTTGTCGGCGCCCGGCAGCTCAACGTCACCGTCGTACGGATTCGCCGTCGTCACAAAGCCGTAATCGGCCATGAGCTCCAGGGAGGAGCGGTCGTACCCGTAGTCAACGGTCAACGGCTCGCCGGCGGGGATGGGCCGCCGCGGCAACAGGACCACCCTGGCGGGCGGGGCGATCCGGAAATGAAGAGGGATATGTGTGGCTGTGTGTTTCGTAAGGAACCCGCCCGAACCGTGTGTGCGTGTGTGCGTGTGGACATCTAAGAGCGAAGCGTTCTCCGGGAGGCTGCAAAGGGGGGCCATTGACACGGGCGTGGACACGTCTAGAGCCCACCCAGCACACCGTTAGCATCGGGATGCTGCCGTACATGGCAGCAACCCTTCGGCAGCCTTACCTGGAGCGATCGGTTGTCAGTTGTATGACGCAATTGGGGTCGTTGCTGTGGTTGGCCAGATCCACCACGGGCGCCAACACGGATACGACGGGACCCACGGGCCGCTGGGTCCGTCCTGGTCCGCCTGCGGCGGTGGAACCGGATCCAGATCCAGATCCTGCCGTCGCCCCCACGGGAAACTCCACCGCCCTGCTGCGCACCTGCGAGTTCCACGGTGGCCCCAGTGACTCAGCCTTCCGGGGCTGGGCAAGGAAGACGTGGAGCGCATGGGACCGCCGCACGTGCCCCTCCCCCGGCCCCCCCGTGTGCGCTCCAGGGACCCACAACAGCGTCAGGGGCCCCCAACTGCCAACCCCGGTGCATCCCCCGACTTGCATTTCCCTCCATGGCGGCCAGGCGAGGTGCGGCGCACCTTCATCATCACCGGCTGCAACCGGCTCCCTTCCCCCGGACCCCTCAAGTCGACTTGGACAGCGAAACCGTCTTCCCCCGACCCCCGGTGATGGGTGATGGGTGATGGCGGTATCTCCCCAACCGCCCCAGCCTCCTTCCCCCTTGTTTCTTCACCGGACCTTTGCTCTAGCAGCAGCGCAGTGTAAATATGTCTACCAATTTCCTATAGCCTTCCCCCTCCTCCCCCAGTCTCCCCCCTTCCTCCCCCCCGTCCCCCCCTCCCCCCCTCCAACCCCGCCACCGGCTCACCACCGCCAGCGCCCACATGGTGTCCTCCAGTCGGTCCGCCAGACCCAACCGACGTAAGGCCCCACTGGAGATGCTCAGCCACTGGCTGTGGGCCCACCGAGCCCAGTCGTGCTGCCTGGCGGCCTCATCCTGGGGAGGCCGTGTGAGTGTGTGTGTCCGTGTGTGTTTGTTTAGTGAGGGGTCAAAAAGAAAAAAGAAACAGCCCAGACACAGGGGGGGGAGGGAGGAGGAGGGGGAAAGGCCCGCGGGGAGGCGGAATAGCGGCCGACACACAGCCAGGGTACAACAGCCGCGGATCGCAGCCGGGCTTGGAGGTCAGCAGCGGCACGACAAGCGGTGTACGGCGACAGCATTGGCGGCCGTGGATCCGATTGGATCCAGATCGATTGGTGACCCAGATCAACGCGGTTGGTGGTGGCCGCATGGGTATGTAATGGGTCGCATCCGGTAATTAGAATCCTTTTCACCATTGCGCCACCATTGCGCCAGGACTCGTATGGACAAAGATGCCGCGTCAAACGAACAGGTTTGGTGGCATATGTGGTGGCGGCACCTCGTCCAAATGTCGTACTGACCCGTAGATGGGGCAGCTGCAGCGAGACGAGCTCCCCTGGAGTGTAGCACAGCAGGCAGCTGAGCTCCAGGAAGGGCGGCAGCAGCGCCTCGCAGTACTTCCGCCAAGCCTGGTTGCCGTACTTGCGGACCCAGAGCAGCAGTACAGCCAGGATGAGGAGCTGGGGGTCCGGGGTATCCTGGATAAGGCCCCCGACGACTGCGGGAGGGAGGGAGGGAGGGAGGCGGGGAGGAGAGGACGCTGCCCGGTAAATGGGTTGCGAGTAAATGTTAGCCTATTTGACATGATGACATCTGGGTCGAGGCACCCAGCGGGGCAGCCGCAAGGTGGGAACGCAAAACGCGGCAGCAAATCTCAGCCATGTCAAGTTGTAACGTATCTGCTCATGTCAGTGCTAGCATCCATATCATCGTATTTCGGAACTCAACAGTGGTGGGGTAGCCCCGAGTCGCTTGACGAGGGGTGCCGGACAGGCGGGGATGGGTGGGGTGGTGATGTGCGTTGGGTTCCCAAGCTCACGACGCTGCCGGGGGCCCACAGTGCCCACCCCCATGCCGGCTGTGTGGCTCGTGAAGGTTGTTGCCTGTCTTACCCTCGATGGCCTTTTTGACGTTAGCTGGCATCTCCGGGGGGGTGAGCACCGACAACTGGCCACCATCCTCATCGACGGACACAGCCAGGGTGCTGCTGATGGGGACCGTAACCAACGCCGCACTACGCACCGCTTCCGACGCCACGAGACCTCTGATGTCGTCAGGACCGTGGAACCCGAGCGATGCGACGCTGTCGATTTCCAAGCCGTCGATGACGCGGTCCAACGACAGAGCCTGTTCTCGTTGCTGACGACCTAATGGCGCAGATATAACTGCCAAAGAGCTGAATGTTTTGGCGCCATGCCGGATAGTGATTTGCAACGTCTGCCGTCGTCGGGCCACAAAGGCAGCCCTTAACGGCGTTGATTGTTCAAGCAGCATAAGACGATGCATATTTATCGCGAGCGACAAATGGAAAGTTCCGAGCGAATAGCATCCATGGCTACGCTTTGCTCTGACGGGATGGCCAAGTTACTAACGCCGACGGGGTTCACCGTTGTGACATGGTTTTGGCATTTGAAGAGTAGGAGAAGCCGGTTTCATCGCATCATTTCCTTACTGAGTTGCGAACGACTGACAATGTCCGTTTTGAAAGACGAGAACAGTAATGAACAGTTGACCCGAGCAAGCATGCCACACGTAAGCTTGCTCTGATTTAAGCCTACCTACTAATCTACTACTTACGACTCAAAACTCAATGCAAAACGTTTACAGGGCCTTGGTTCTCCATCGCGACCCAAGGGTCTTACGACAAGCAGGTGGCCTGCCGTCTCTATTTCCGCTCCCCGAACTCCATTCCACCCAGAATAATGTGAGCGTCCATAAGGCCTTCTGAAGGTCTGCTTATCTAAATCTTGCAAATTCGGGCCGCGCTAATAACCGAAAGGCAGGCGAGTTGGCGCGCAGTCCACACCCGTCCACACATCCCTCAATGAAAAACACGCATGTGAGTCCAGACCGCAACACAGTCGACCGCCGGGCTATACCTCCGCCAGGCTATACCTCCGCCGGGCTATACCGGGCTATACCTCGCCTGCCCCTGCAACCCTGGGCGCCACGGAGAGATGCCCCCACCCTGGCTACCCGCTACACACACGCCCCTCTACCGGGCACCCACAACCCGGGCACCCACAACCCACCTTGTAACGGTTACAACACAACCCACCTCATGGGTCCATGGTGACATGACCCACTCTCTTTCATTCATTCATTGAATCATTCATTCATTCATTCAATCCTGGCACACGCGGCAGGTCACGAGCGCGCAATCACCCTCCGACCGCTCTACCGGGGTGCGGCGCCCAAGGCGACGGCACAGCGCAGTGCGTTCGTCGCATGTGGGCACAATGTCGGCACGTGGAAAGCGCATCACACGCAACCGCATCGCTGTCCGCCCTCCTGCCCTCCCCGTTCCTCCCGTCATTCACATGTTTTCTCTTCCTCCTCGCAGTCCACAGTCCTCATTGACGTTCTGCTGGGCCCCGCGTCCCGCGCGCGGCCGCCTCGGAATGCATCACGCCATGAATCCTCGCACCCACACACCCACATCCACATCCACATCCGCACATCCTCATCATCACACCCACACGCGCACATGCTGCAACAATCGCCGCGACCCGAAACGGGCACCTCGAGACAGGACTCGGACCCCGCACAGCGCCCACTAGTGCTCCGACCCGCGGTAGCGCCCCGCGAGGATGAGGTCCCCTTCAGTCCCCCTCACCGGCCCCCCTGCCGTCCCATCTTCAGCCCCGAAGAGCCGCACAGGGCACAGCCCCCGCGCAGCCCCCAGCAGGCCCGCTACCTCTGAAGCCTTGGTGATCCGAAGGCACCTCAAAGACGTCCCGGGCCGCCTGCGGCGTTATAGCAGGGAGGGCACGCACACACTTCGGTATGTGGGGATACAAACCACTGAGCAATGAGCGTCCGGTGAGTCCGTACAGTATCGTACAGTACGGCAAAGTACAGTACCGGTAGTGGGGCGCATCGCGTTCATTCTAGGCGCGCCGGCGTGGAACCGGGGTTGCAAGTAACTTTTGAGTGAAAATACTATATCATAATCAGGTAAGGTCATCCCACCGACACACCCCGCAACCTCAACCCCACCCTTCCGCCCTCGGGAGGGAAGGGTGCCCTCTCCACCTCCCCGCCAACACCCCCCTCCCCTCGCCCCACCCCAAGCAAGGCCCCTGCGCAAGCTCGTGGCCTTTGGCCGCCTCCCCCTCCTACTTAACCCCGCCCCTCCCCCCTCCCCTTTCCCCCTCCCCCTCTCACCCGGCAGCCTGGCCGCAGACGGCCGCCCTCCCGCCCGGTACAGGTGGTCCCGGGTGGCGGCGGCGGTGCCGCCCGACACAGTCCACACAAAGCGGCCCTCCGGATCTGCCGCCACCTCCACCTTGGCTCCCGCGGCCGCAGCCGCGACGCCAGCAGCAGTGCGTGTGCCGTACACGGCGTACGGCTCGTGCACGTGGGGCCGGCTGGCCGGTTCAGGCAGCGCCGCCGCCGCCGCCGCCGCGGTGAGCAGCGGGGGGGTTCGCGGGGCGTCCGGCGCGTCGGCGGCTGTAGCGCCCGCGGCGGCGGGTGAGGTCAGGACCGCGAAGGTGAAGGAATCGCGACGGCCGCGGCCGCGGCCGCGGTCGGGGTCATGGGTTTCGGAGCCGCCGGCCGCGTGATGGCGCCGGGAGGGCGAGTCGGAGAGCGACGACATGGGGTGGGGCGCCGCACAGGAGAGAGAGAGAGAGAGAGAGCCGCGGGTCGGTCTCGAGCTGTCGAGGGAGGAATCGCTGCAGGCGTAACCAGGCGGGGTCGGCCGCCGACGGCTGATGGATGGAAATTTGGGGCAGCGGAGCCGAGCTGCTGCTGCTCCTCCTCTTCCTCCTGCTGCTCGCAGAAGAGGTCGCGATGCCTTCCGAAATGCGGCAGCCCTATGGCGCGGACGAATCCGATTTATTTCTGAGGGGAGCAGCAGCAGGACGGGGCAGGACGCTGAAGGTACACGGACAAGGCGGTGTGGCGGAAAAGGTCGCAGCGAAAGATGTGCCAGTCTCAGCCAGTCAAGGTAAGGGGACACGAGCGCGCGACTGACAAGGACAAGTTTGTAGCAGGTTGTAGCCGCCACAACGGCATGTCACATAATCGGATAGAGCCTCGCCGGGCCGACTTTGTTTGTTTGTGTTTGTTCTGGAGTTGGGCCAGGTAGGATGGGAGTGGAGGAGGGCGAGAAGGCACTGCGAGTCCGCGGTGCGTCGGTTTCGGGTGCCGACGCGACGAATTGCGGTTCCGACACCACCTCGCCCGTTGCCCGCATGCGCTCCGGGGGCGCAGTCGCAGACGCTGCACCCTGGCACGAGTGGCGCGGAACCCACCTTGGCCGCAAGAACGCGCCGGACGCGAAGCGAGGGGCGGTGCTAGTCCACGTTTGCAAATGATTACGTCACAGCCAGAGCGCGTGATAAGAGAGCAAGAGAGAGAGAAAAAAAGGGAGAGAGAGAGAGGTGTGTGCTTTTTGCACCTTTTATTACTTTATTTCTGAACCGACAAGGACGCGGCTTCCCGGAGGACACAATTGCGACCTGCTGCGCTGCGAGCTGTTCGAGTGAAATGGAGCGCAGTCAGGCGGGTGGTTGGTCCGCGGCGGTACGGCAAGCGGTGAGTCACACAGCGCGAGGTGTCGGTTGACGCGGTGCCGGTGGGATCAGAACAGGGACTCGGCGGCCGTCCTCGCGCGCCCGCTGCCTCCCTCCTTCGTGCCTTCGGAAAATGTCGACGCCTTTATCGACCTCGGACATATATCCCGACGTTGATACCGGGCTCTTCATCGCTCGATCGAAATGGCGCCCCACGACACCCAACCGCACGACTGCCGAATCCCCGATCCGAGCTGCGCAGCTCCAGATAGGATGCCCCCAATGCGCACACACTGCGCGCGTCCCCTCGTTCCCGTGCCCTCGTTCATGATTATATCGCCCCTTCGCCGCTGCCGGGCACCCGGTCCCCGCCCCCCGGCGGAGGCGGACCTCCAGCAATCGCCGCGCCCCTCATCAGGAGGCCCCGCTCAGCACACAGCGGCACACACACCCTTCGCCACCGAGGAGAGGACATCACTTCAGACGGCCCGTCGCCCGAATTTCCCCCCCCCGCCTCCGTCTCCCCCCCCCCCCACACACACAGTGGCACACCTCCTCCTGCCTCGACGCCTCCTGCTCCTCCACCTCACCACACTGCCCGCAACCCACCCGACGCCTCCTTCCGCCCCTTCCCACCGCCAAAATCCGCACGGGCCACTGCAAGCCCGGGGGAGGGGGGGGGTAAATTGACAAAAGAAATAAACCCGAAGAACGGAGGGGGGGGAGAGCGGCGCCCCTGCTCTCCGAGCTCCTCGCCCCCACCCACCCGACATCGTCGCAAGGGTAGCAGCGGGTAACCCCCCCCCGGGGGGAGGGGAGACCCCAACCGGCAGCTCACGGGTACCCCTCACCCGGGGCCCCGGCACTTGGCGCAGGTACACAGATGAATACGTTAAGCCGACCTGAAGGCACACGCCCCCGGCCCCTCTCCACCTACCTACCTACCTACCCGTAACAAGGGCTGCCGCCGCTGGCTGGCCCCCACGGTCCCTTCCCCCACGGGGGGCTTCCCGCCCGCCTCACGGCGGCGTGCACACGTCCGCGCCGCCCACATAGCTCTCCGGTGTGTACATATGTTAGCAGGCTTCGTTCGTACAACAGATGCCGTAACGCTTCGTTCGTACACGTGTGAGTGCAGCACACCAGGGAGGGCGGGCGGGAGGGAGGTTCACTCCTCCCTCGGCAGCCTCGCCACCTGGAGGCTCAATCGGTCAATCACCCGCCCCGCGCCCTCCCGGCTCAGCAACCCAAGAAGCGCCTCCAGACCCGCCCCCGCCGGCCGCACCGCCGACGCCGACGGCGCGCGCCGCCGCCGCCCGTACCGCGCCGCCATGTCGTACTCGTCACTCGATCCGCCGTACTCCTCCTCGCCCACCAGCTCCGCCACCAGCCTTCGCAGCCTTCGCTCCGGAACCACCCCCCCGAACAGCGCTCTGAGCCAGGGCCCCTCGTCCGCCTCCACCCCCCGGGCGGCCCTTCGCAGCAGCGACCGCACGTAACCCAGCTGGCGGCGGGAGGCGGGCGGCGGCAGCCCCGCGGCGGCGGCGGCGGCCGCCGCTGCCGCCTCCCGCGCGTTCTCCTCCGCCTCCTCCAGTTGCTGCACCGTCAGCACGTGGTGCAGTAACAGGGCCAGGGGGGGGCCGGTCGCACCGCGGCCGCCGCCGCCGCCGCCGCCGCCCCTCCTGTCCCTCTCCGTCGCTTTCTCCTCCTCCTCCGCCTCCGCCTCCAAGGAAGAGGAGGAGGAGTCCATGGCGGAGGACGAAGACGACGTCGCTGACAACCCTGACGAAGCGTCGTACAATGCCGTACCTTGGTACTGATCGCCGTACGAAACTTCAGCGGCATTACCGTAGCTCGCCTCCGTTTCGGAGCCCGACCCGGAGGAGGAGCCGGGCGCTGGCGCTGCCCCCGGCGCCGAATCCGAGCCGTACAAAGCCCGGAACGCTGCGGGATCGAGCCCTCGCAGCCGACCCCGCCTGGCCAGGTTGCCCAGCAGCTGCCGCTGCGCGGCGGTGGGCCCACCGGCGGCCGTCACCGACTCCAGAGAGGCCCGCCGGAGGCTGGCCGCCACCGCGCTGGCCGGGACGGCGACGGCGCTGCCGGCGCGCGCGCCGGCGAGGGCGGCGGCGGCGGCGGCGGCGGCGGCGCCGCCGCCGCCGTCAGGGGGTTCAGCTGCGGCCGGCTGCGCCGCGAGCGGTTCCGGGAGCAGCAGTAGCCGGAGTCGCTCCTCGGCGGCGAGTACGGCAGCTGGCAGGGGCAGGTCGGCTCCCGGGAGGGAGCAGATCCGTGTCCAGCTGCGAGTAGGGAGGGGTGGGGGTGGGGGGAGGGGGTTGCGGAGAGGGCGAGTAGGGGCCGCGGCCTCGTTGGGCGTCACCTGCCACCCGCCAGCGGACCCCCCTCCTCCAGGGAGGGAGGGAGGGAGGCCGAGGGGAGGAGGTGCGGCATCCAATGGTTCCCGGGGCAAGGCAAACGACACCGGGCGGGAACGTTGAGGGGCAATGGAAAACACCGGGTCTGATCCGCCCACATTCAGCGGTGCGGTGGCTCCGAAACCTGAGATCGCCACCCCACCGGCAACCCGGCAAATACGGTTTCCCGCCGGCTCCCTCTTCCTCGTCCCCGCGCGGCTGCCTAGAGTCCCCCACCCCCACCCCCACCCCCACCCGCACCCCCACCCCCACCCCCACCCCACCCCCACCCGCACCCGCACCCCGCCCGCACCCGCACCCGCACCCGCACCCGCACCCCCGCCCGCACCCGCACCCCCACCCTGACGCTGCTGCAGGGCGGTTCCCAGTCCACAGTCGCTGAATCCCTTGCCCTCGCGGCCTCTCGTGGCCTCTCGTCGTCCTGCCGTACTGTACTGTACTGTTGTACTGTACTGCAAAGCAGATCTGCCTCAGGTCCCAGACAAACAAAGACAGCCCCCACATCCGCTCCCGGCTGCCGCCACCCCCCGGGACTACCCCCCCCCTCCCCCCCGGGGGGGGGATGCCCCCATGACTCACCTCAGCAGCCGCTCCCTGGAGCTGCCGCCGCTGATGTAGCAGCTCACGGACAGCTCCCATTCGTACACTCGGCTGCGCGGCGGCTGGGCTCGAGCGGGGACGCCCCCGCCCCCCCTGGCGCCCGGCGACGCAGCCGACCGCACCACCACCCCCCGACTGCGAGGGCTACCGGCTGCTGCTGGGGGTGCTGCTGCTGCTGCTGGTGCATTGGCTGGCGCTGCTACAACAGCAGCAGCAGCGGCAGCAGCAGCAGTAGTAGCTGTTGGAGCGGCGGCAGTAGCGTCAGCGGGAGCTGCTGTATCGGCTGCAGCTGTAGCTGCAGCTGTATGACCCCGAGCTGTGGCTGTAGCTGTGGCAGTGGCAGGGGAGGACGCAGCGGTGCTGTCGGGCGACGGCGTACCTGGCTGTGGTTCCGGAGCAAATCCCGGGGAGGCGCGCAGGGGTGCTGCCTCGGTGCCCCACGACTCGATCCCGGCGTGGGGTGCCGTGGGCGGCGGCTTCCCCTGAGACGTCGGTGCTTGCTCTCTTCGGCCCTCATCGCCGTCGCCCCCAACCCTCCGTCCCTCCTCAAGTGGCGGTGCTGGCAACGCCCGCAACTCGGACATCGGCGGTGTTGGTGCAAACGACCCTTGGGACCGCAGCTGCCGCGGCGGGGCTGCCGCGGCCGACCCGTGGGTCCCTGCACCCGGCCCCGACGCTGCCACTGCCGCAATGGCCTCCTGATGCTGTACGACAAACGGTGCCCGGCGCTCCTCCAGGGTTGATGGCGGCGGCCAGGCGCTGGCGGTGGCTGCTGCTCCTGCTGTAGCTGCTGCTACCGCTACACCGCTGGGTGCTGAGGCCCCCGCCTCCGTGGCCCCGAGCGGCCGCTGCCGTACAGGGCTTCCTGACGCCTGCGCAGCATTGTGTGCAGCAGGTGACTGCGGTGGGCGTGTCGGCGTCGGTGGAGACTGGGAGGCTCCCGGCGGGAATGGTCGGGGGGGCGGCGGCGGCGGCGGCGGCGGTGGTGGCGGGGCGGCCTTCCTGGACCCGGGCGGGCCCCCGGCGAGGAGGGCCTGGTACGACATCCACGCGGAGGAGAAGTCCCGGGGGGGCCGGGGGGCCGTTGCCGCCGCCGCCGCCGCCGCCGACCCCGACGACGGCGATGCCAAGGACGGGGACGGGGACACGGCCGGAGGTGAATGCCCTCCAGCCACATCAGTACCGCGGTTGCCGATCACCCCGCCGCTGCTGCCGCTGCTGCCGCTGCTGCTACTGCTGCCGCTGCTGCTACTGCTGCCGCTGCTGCTACTGCTGCCGCTGCTGCTACTGCTGCCGCTGCTGCTACTGCTGCCGCTGCTGCCGCTGCCGCTGCCATCGCCGCCCCGGCTGTGGGTGCCGCTGCTGCTGCCGCCGCCGTGTGTGTTGCCGCTGCCGTCGTTGGCGGCCACCCCCCGCCGCGTGTCCGTGCCCCCGTCGGTACCCCCCACCTCGTCTCCAATAACCCCGTTGCCACTACTTCGGCTGCGATCGCTATCGCTACCATTCCCACCACTGCTACTGCTGCTGCTACAGCTGCTGCTACAGCTGCTGCTACAGCTGCTACCCCTGGCGCCCTCGCCCTCACAGGGGGTACCCGGCGGCTGCTGTCGGGTCAACGAATCGTGAGGAGGGGATGGAGCGGCTTCCGCAGCGCAGTCCCGCAGTGCCGGCGGCTGTGGCGGCGGAGGCTGCTGCTGCTGCTGCTTGGCTGCACGGAAGGGAATGGCCGCACCTCGTACGAACCGTGACATGCCCATAGGAGGAGGAGGAGGAGGAGGCAGAGGAGGCGGAAGGGGAGGAGGATGAGCCGCCTCCGACAGCGACAACGGCTCCGGCACAGCCCCAGCCGCCGGGACGCCCGGGTCCCTACCTTCGGCCGTGACTGCATCTGGGCCGGGGTCTGAGTCGGGGTCGGAGCCGGGGTGTGTCCCAACCCCGCCCCCCTCCCCCTCCGCCGCACCCTCCCTGGATGGCGGCACCGCCACCCGAGAGACGGCGGCGGCGGCGGTAGTGGGAAGGCCCCAGGCCAGCTGCCGCCGCTCTCCCCGTTGTGGCTGCTGGGGCTGCTGCGGCGGCTGAGACGGCGGCGCCGGCCTCAGGTCCTGGCCCGCCGCCTCTGACGCCGTGGGGGGCGGTACCTCCTCGAACGCCTTGGCGGGCGGTACCGGCTCGGGCTCGGGCTGCTGGCGGGCGGGTCGGAACGGAATCGCCGCGCCCCTCACGAACAGGGACCTGCGCTCAGGCTGCTGCTGCGTCGGAGTTGTCGGCTGCTGCGGCGTCGGTGGGTGCTCGGGTTGTGGCGTTGCTGCGGGCTCCAGCCCCCGCCCCGGCTCCGATGCGGCCCCCCCCAGCCGGCTCTCCTGGTCGACCCCCGCCCCCGCCCCCGCCCCCGCCCCCCTCCGCATCTCCGCAGGTCCGTCCGCGTCCGTCACCATCTCTGCCGCCCCGGCCCCCTCCGCCCCGCTGTCTGAGTCCGAGTCCGAGTCCGGGGAGGGGGAGGGGGAGGGGGAGGGGGGCGGCAGCAGGGCCGGCGGGGGCCGCGGCCGTGCGGGCACAGCGCCGCCGCGTACGAACAACGACCTCCGCTGGGGATCGGGCGGCAGCGGCTGCTCCTGCTGCAGCTGCCCTGGCTGCGGCGCTGACGTCAGACCTACCTCGCCGTACACCCGGCGGGCTACGTCCCCACTGCCCGGGGGGTTGTCACGGGGCTGCGCTGCGGCCCGACCCAGCAGCCAGCGGCCCGCGGGCGCACCCTCCGTTGGGCCGCCGCCGCCGCCGTCATGGCCGCCATCTGGCGGCGCTGATTGACCCATGGGTCTGTGCAGGCGGCTCTGGAGCTCCTCCGTTTGGGCTCCTGACTGCGTCGCTGCGGCGGGTGGTCGGCCGGGTCCTGTCGTACTGCCGCCCGGACCGCCGTCCTCGTTGGGGAGTCCCATGGGTCGAACCGAAAGCACGGCGCGCCCCTGGAGTCGGACCCGGCCCGCGCCCGCCTCCTGTACGGCGCCTGGGACCGCCGCGTCCATTCGACTGACTGCGACTGCATCCACTTCCAACTGAGTCTGCTGCGGCGGCCCGGAGTCAGTTGTACGGATAATGGGAGGTGCCGTACCGGCCCCGCTACCAATCCGTGGTGGAACCGGCGGCGTCGCGGCCGCCGCCAAGCCCGCTTTCGCTGCAGTTGAACTCGTCGTCGGCGACTGCGGCGGCATCGACTGCGTTTCGGGATGCGATTGCGGCTGTTGCGACTGCTGCTGCTGCGATTGTTCCGACTGCTGCTGCTGCTGCTGCGGCGGCGGCGGCGGCGACTGCGCCATCACGGGAACGCGACGCAGTCGCCACCACTCGTTGTGCCCGCCCCGCATCCACAGCGGCAGGTACAGCATGTTTCGGTACGGCACCCAGGCAAGCTGATGCGGCGCCCCGGCCAGCTGCGGCGACTGTTCGCCACGGAAAAGAAGAGAGACATACGCGTAGTTCTCTGCACGTGTGAAAAGTGATGATGATGGTGATGGTGATGATGATGGTGACGATGATGGTGATGATGATGGTGATGATGGTGATGATGATGGTGATGATGATGGTGATGATGGTGATGATGGTGATGATGATGGTGATGATGATGGCGTGTGTGGGGGGGGGATGCGAGGCGGGTAAGGCTGGGGTGCAATGTGGGCTGCCGTGCAGTTTGCAAGGCGGGATGACCCGGCGGGCATCCCGACGAGAGGTGCTCACCGATTGAATCGTCGTCGTCGCCAAAGCTTTGAGTGACGGTATGTCGGTGACTGGCAGGGGGCTTAACGCAAAGGCGCGCGTTGTTTGGGCGTAGGTACCGGAGGGTCATCCATGAGACCACCGGCGCGGCTGCAACGCCGCCGTCGCGCTGTCGAAACTGAGCTTGCTGTGGACCACATACACGAGCGTGACGCCTGAAGCAGCTGCTGAAGAAGCCGTGCGTCTGCCAACCATCCGAACTTGGCGGAGGAGCACGGCTGCAGCACAACAAACTCATATCACAAACTCATTCACATTTTACGTATTGATCAGTATAACAAAGAATAGTTACTGTAAGGTCAACGTAGTACAGTGAGTGTGCGAGGTATGCTGTGCTCGTCATCACTTGGCGCGAAGCAGCCAGGCAACGCTGTCTATATCCAGTATCTCATCCGATTGTCCACCAACCTCATCGCCGTTGTCATTCTGCACTTCACCCAATTGCGCTGGTCGATTGTTACACGCTGCAATCGGCAGAGTTCTGCAAAATACACCATCAAACCCAACCTATTCTTCTGCTGTCGACATCAGATTTCAACAACCAATTCATACTGTATATAAGCGGGCGCACTCGCGGGCGCTGCAAGGGAACGGATGGAGTTCTCGTCGACCATCCGCGTGGCGGACCTGAACGACTACATCGCGCCTTCTCAGGACTGTGTAGTGGCGCTGAATGGGAAATTAAGAGCCAGTGAGGTGGGTCCGCGTCCGGCCGGGGCCGCCAAAGTGCTTCGAATCGCCGATGGAACCACGCGCGGGCGCGGTCGCAACGGCGCAGCGTAGGCACTGGGCCAGGCGCATACGTATTCAGCACTCAAATAAAAGTGCGCACGGCGGTGCACTGCTCGGGCTCCCCATTGCCCACTGGTAGCAGCAGGGGTAGCGGCGGCGTTGCGTACGGCCGAGCGCTGCTGTGCCACACTCCCTCTGGCAGCATCACACAACGCCCCAATCCCGCGGTTCGACCACCTCGCTTCTATGTTGGGCTATGTGGGGGGAAAGGCACGGGCAGTGGCCAACAGCTCATCGCAGCCCCCTGGCCCCGGACGTCGAATTCCCGCCCGTCAGGCCCGGGCCAACCGCCGCTTCTCACCCTCTCAAGGTGTTCCCCGCCCGTTCCCCGCCCCCCCTCGCGCAGACCTCCGAGGAGGTGCTCATAAGGCCCCGCGCGGGGACTCGCGCCGGCGCCGGAGGGGGCCCCCCTGGAGCCGCGGGTGGCGCCGCGCCGGCACCGGGGGACCCTGTCAAGGTGGGGCAGTGGGCAGCATTCCCCCCTCCCCCCCCCAGGGCACCCACAGCACCAGCAGCGTTAACGACAGATCCCCCTTCCTCCCTCCCTCCCTCCCTCCCTCCCTCCCTGGACCGCAGGTGTCCCTCCACGACTGCCTGGCCTGCAGCGGCTGCATCACCTCGGCGGAGACGGTGCTGCTGCAGCAGCAGAGCGGAGACGAGTTCCTGGCTCGGCTGGCGGACCCACGGGTCACGGTGGTGGTCACGGTGTCGCCCCAGTCACGTACGGCGCTGGCGGGTGGGGACAGGCGCGCTGGGGGGGACAGGCGGGTGGGGGGGAGAGGCGCGCTGGTCTGGGGATGGTCTGGGGGTGGTCTGGGGATGGTCTGGGGCAACGTTCCTGCTGACTCGAGGGGGGATGGGTGGGGCGGTAGCTCGCGGGCGAGCGAGGTGTTCGATGTGCGCACATGCGGAGGGTGGGGTGGGGGGCGGAGCCGCATCAGGAGTGGGCAGTACGGGCGGGGAAAGGGTGCGGAGGGGACAACCAATGGGGTCGGTAAATTTGTAGCGCTTCCGGTCGGCCGTTCCTGCGGGGATGAAGCATAGTAGGAAGGAAACGCCCCAAGCTGTGTCCCCTGTCCCCGTTGCGATGTCGCTTTTTTTCCTCCTCCTCCTCCTCCGTCGTCGTCGTCGTCGTCGTCGGCACCCGCGCTGCCACGTCGGCGCCCGCGCTGCCACGTCGGTGCTGCTGGTGGCCCGGTGGTGGTGGCCTGCTGGTGGTGGCCCGCAGCCTACTTCCAGCTGAGTCCCTGCCAGGCCCTGGCCAGATTGGCGGGCTGGTTCAAGTGGCTGGGGGTGAGGGCGGTGTGGGACCTGACCACCGCGCGAGATGTGGTGCTGCTGGAGGAGGCGGCGGAGTTCATGGACAGGTGTGTGCGGGTGGGGGATTGACAACAAGGGGATTGTTTCACGATTTCGCTGTCTTTATTGACAAAAGGAGGGGCAGGGGCAGGGGCAGATGGCAGGGGGAGGGCAGGGGCAGGGGCAGGGGAGGGAAAAAACGCGGGGGGAGGGTAGCGGGGCAATGGGCGTTTGGTTGTCCCACCAACCCGGCCGTGGACAGGATGCCACCAAGCATGAGGGGCTCTGGTCCTGGTGTGGTGTGTTTGTCGTACGGCCGCAGGTACCGCCCCGTCCACGATTCCAGCGCCAGCGGCCGACACGCGGGTCAGCCACCGCCTGGCCCGCTCCCCGTCATGGGCTCCGCCTGCCCAGGTGCGGGACGTACCTCCCCCTCCTGTGTGGTGGGGGTGGGGGTGGGGGTGGGGGTGCTGCTGCTGCTGCCGCGGATGGGACCCCGCCGTCACATGGCCGGGCGGGGCGGGTGGGCTGTTGCCAGGCGGCAATCGAAGGGGGGGGTGATGCATGCGGTGTGGTGAAGCGTGAGAGATGCAGGGCGCACATGGTGGAGGGGGGCCTGCCCCGTGTACCTATTGACTGCAGTGACAGGTGCCGCCGAGTGTCTCAGGCGGCCCATCCCATCCCAGCCCAGCCCAGCCCAGCCCAGCCCAGCCCAGCCCAGCCCAGCCCAGCCCAGCCCAGCCCAGCCCAGCCCAGCCCAGCCCAGCCCAGCCCAGCCAGCCCAGCCCAGCCCAGCCAGCCCAGCCCAGCCCAGCCCAGCCCAGCCCAGCCCAGCCCAGCCAGCCCAGCCCAGCCCAGCCCAGCCCAGCCAGCCCAGCCCAGCCCAGCCCAGCCCAGCCCAGCCCAGCCCAGCCCAGCCCAGCCCAGCCCAGCCCAGCCCAGCCCAGCCCAGCCCAGCCCAGCCCAGCCCAGCCCAGCCCAGCCCAGCCCAGCCCATCCCATCCCATCCCATCCCATCCCATCCCATCCCATCCCATCCCATCCCATCCCATCCCATCCCATCCCATCCCATCCCATCCCATCCCATCCCATCCCATCCCATCCCATCCCATCCCATCCCATCCCATCCCATCCCATCCCTACTTTGGATCATTGGGCTGCTGGCGGACTTCTGATCGGCAGAAGGGCACAGCGGAGCTTGGTTGCGGTCCCTCACCCTCTCTGAGGACACCCTCTGTTCCTCCGCGTGCTTGCTTGTTTATGTTTGCTCCTTGGCCACCCTTGCCACGGCCATCCCCTTTGTTCCCCGGCAGGTTGGGTCTGCTACGCGGAGAAGACCCACGGGTCACGTGTCCTGCCGCACCTGTCCTCCACTCGCAGTCCCCAGGGGGCCATGGGCGGACTGGTCAAGTCGCTGGTGGCGGCCGCCTGGGGAGTGACCCCTGGGTCGCTGTACCACGTGACGGTGATGCCCTGCTACGACAAGAAGCTGGAGGCGTCGCGGGACGAGCTCACAACCACCACTGCAACCACCACGGCAACGGAAACGACAACGGCAATGGACACGGACACGTCGGGGATGGAGGGGGTGCAAGGCCCGGAGCGGATCTCCGAGGTGGGTGCGTGCGTGGGTTTGGCAGCATCCACGCAACCAACCGCCCACCCAACCGCCCACCCAACCGCCCACCCAACCAACCAACCACCGTTGCGGACCCCGTGCTTTGCCTGGTCCCCGGGGCTCCTGCTCGGCGTCTCTTGTTTTGCCGGGGTGGGGTGGGGTGGGGTGGGATGGGTTGAGCCTCACCACCCAAGGGGGGAAATACGTCTTCGTTCTGCCGCTGCCATGGACCCCTCCTGGGGGGAAGAGAGCGCCCCGCCCCTCAACCACGCTCATTTCACCGCTGCCCATCACGTAATCCTTACTTGCCGTACAATTGCTGTACAGGTGGACTGCTGCCTCACCACCGGCGAGGTCCTCCAGCTGCTGCAGCAGCGGCCCCCTCCCGGCTGCGAGACGGGCGGTCTGGCGGCCCCAGCCGCACCGCACTGCGCACCCGACCCGCTGCTGCCGGGTGTGCCGGCGGATGACCAACTGTACGGCTTGCCGTACGGGAGCAGCAGCGGCGGCTACGCGGACTTTGTGTTCCGTACGGCGGCGCGGGAGGTGTGGGGCGTGGAGGTGCCGCCGGGGCCGCTGCCTTGGCGGGCCAAGCGCAACGCCGATCTGCAGGTGGGGTGCTTGGGTCGGGTCGGGGTTGCCCCCAACCTGCGTTGTACGGCATCCCGTGCTGCCGCGATGCAGAGGGGATGACAGACGCGCACCTGCCGGGATGCCGCCTCCGCTTGGGAACACTCGCCACGGGAGGTTTGTGTCCTCTGGAACACCCTGGCCATTTAAACACACTTGCCTTGCTCGCACCAACCATGTCTCCCTTTCCCGCGTGCCCTGCCCCCTCTTTCCAACATCCCTCTCCTCCCCTTCTCCCCTCCCCCTCCCTCCCTAGTTGATTCTTCACCGGACGTTTGCTCTGGCAGCAGCGCAGTGTAAATATGTCCACCAGTTTCCTGTACCGTCCCTCCCTCCTCCCCTCCCTCCGCAGGAGCTCTCTCTGAGGGACGTGGTCGCCGGGGGGCCGTACGTCGGTACGGCACAGGGCCCCGGGGGCTCGGACCTGTGCGTGGCGCGGGTGTACGGCTTCCGTAACATCCAGACGCTCCTGCAGCAGGTCCGTACGGTCCTGACCGGGACATTGGCCAATTGGCACCGATCACTGGCTGGCACCGATCACCGGGTGGCACCGATCACCGGGTGGCACCCATCACTGGGGGCCACCGATCACCGGGTGGCACCGATCCGTACTGCACCTCCACGAATCAAGTAGCCGCGGCTGAGGGGCGCGAAGGCCCCGCCCGTCTTCGCTAATCTACCCCAACGCGCAGGTGGTGCTGCTCACTGAGTTGGCTCTCGCCTTCCTGCGCCTTTCCCCCCTCCTTCCCCACCGTCCCCCCCACGCCACTCCAAGGGGGAAACCCCCACCCCACTCCAAGGGGGAAACCCCCCACGCCACGCCACTCCAAGGGGGAAAGAGGGCAGCGCAGCTTCAATCTGTCTACCAATTTCCTGTACCCCCCCACCCCCCCACCCCTCGCCCCCCTTCCCCCAGGTGAAGCGAGGGCGGTGCCCCTACCAGTACGTGGAGGTGATGGCCTGCCCCAGCGGCTGCCTCAACGGCGGGGGCCAGATCAAGCCCGGGCCCGGCACCTCGCCGCAGCAGCTGATGGAGCAGCTGGAGCTGCTGTACGCGAGCTCGGTGGGTCGGTGGGTCGGTGGGTCGGGGTTCGAACGGGGGCGAGGGGCCCCATCCAAGAGGGGGTGGGGAGACCCCGATGCGGCGCGAACGCGCGATGACGAGGTCTGCGGACATCCAGGTGTACGGCCACCCACACACATACACACACACACACGCGCGCACCCCCCTCGCGAATCCTCGGGATGCGGGTGCGGCGCCGCCGGGAGCCCCGACCCCCCGGCCCCCCCACACACACACCCGCGGGGGGGGCGACTGCCGCACTGCCCTATCATCTGAGATCTCAGCACCACCCGGGGCTCGGGCTCTCGAGAGTTGTCATCCTGGTGGGTGTGAACAACACACGGGGTGGGGGTGGGGGTGGGGGTGGGATGGAATCCTCACACCCGTCACGAGGGTCTGGAAGCATGTATTATTGCCCCCACGCCCGGCCCAGGGTGTGTTTGGGATCGGTTTTTAGACGGTCTGCGATGGTGGGTCCATCCTTCCCGGGGGTGGGGTGTCTTTGATCGCTGACTCCTGCCCTCTCCTCCCCCCCCCCAACGCGCAGGACGTCGCGGCCCGCTCCCCAGCGGACAACCCCGCCGTCGCAGCGCTGTACGGCAGCTGGCTCGGGGGCCGGCCAGGCGCTCCGCAGGCGCGGCAGCTGCTGCACACGACCTTCCGGGAGCGCGAGAAGACGGTGGTGACGGCGGCGGCGGTCGCAAACTGGTGAGGAAGGAACGCCGCGGCAGTGGGGGGCTGGCGAGCTGGGGAGCTGGGGGAAGGACCCCGAAATGAAGGGTCGGGGTAGAATGGGTGGGGGAGGAATGCGGCGGCAGTGCGGAGTGATGGGATTTGAGGGTACAGGGTACCGCCTCGGATCCGTCTTCGGCGCCTGCACGGGTTAGCGACGGCGGCGGCGGTTGCGGCGGTTGCGGCGGCGGCGGTGGCGTCAAGGGGCGGCAGCAGCGGCGTGTACGGAAGCCTGATGTGGCGAGCACTGACCGGCCGCCGCGTCCACAGCTTCACCTCCCTCCCTGCATCGTACGACAGTACGGACCTCCTCCCTCCTCCCGCTTCCCTGGTGGTGGCGTGCGGTCGTGGAGACGCCTACTGGCGGCGGGCGGGCGGGGTGTTGTGGACCGCACTGTGTCTGTGGGGAGTTGCTGGGGGGGGGCAGAGGTGACGTGTCAGCGCGCTCCTGCTCGCCCTCTCCCTCGCCGGGCCTTACGTGGGTCTTACTGTGTCTATGGACCGCGACCTGGGTAGATGAACGAACGAATGACGTCACCACGGACCCACGAGGGCGTACGGGGACCGGGGAGGTCCGGAGGTCCATTGGTGGGTGCATGACCTGTACTGGACGAGTGCAGTTGCAGTTGGCGAGGCGTACGGGCAGAACGTACGGGCAGGACGTACTGACCCATGTGGTTGTGGTTGGGGGAATGGGACATCGGAGGCCGCGGGAGGTGGCGAGGGCCACGATGCTGACGTCTGGTCGGTGACCTTGGCTGCGGTGGCGGCGTAGGCCAGGCGGGTGCTCAGGTCTCGGATCGTTCGGAGGAGGGCTTGGCGGAGGGGGGCGGCAGACGTGGCGGATGGGTTGTGTGTGGCAGTATGTGGCTGCGGTGTGTGTGGTGCGGTGCGGTGCGGTGCGGTGCGGCTCGCAGGTGATTGCGGTCTGACGGGCCGGCCGGGCGGTTGGCATGGGGCCGTTACGTCAGCCTGCAGGGCAGGCACCCTCACCCGCCCCCGCCCCCGCCCCCGCCCCCGCCCCGCGGGGTCCTCCTCCCTGCATCATTGGGTGGGTGGTCGGACGTCTTGTTGCCTGAATAGGCCCCGAGAAGTTCCTCCCGGGGGAGGTGGGGGTGCGCCGCTGGTTTGAGGTTGCACTGCGGGGTGCCCGCTTCTATGTATGCAACCCGATCGTACCTACTTTGTTCATATCATGGTGGTGGGGGGGGAGGGTATGGCGCTGCGAATAGCACCGCAGGGGTGGAGTACACAGTAGTACCCGTCCCTGGCAGGATGCGTGCCCCCGGGGACCCCTTACCGACGTGTAATTCGTACATGTACCTTCAACGGATATACCGCCACCGGCGAGGAAGCCTGCGGTGGCTCGCCAGTATTGTGAGCTCGGGTCAGGACGCGGGGAGTGGCCCCCGGCAGCCAGACCGCACCCGCACAGCAGATAGCGTACATCCCCCGAGGAGGGGCGGAGGGCGTCCCGGAGGCAGACTTGCCGCACCGGCGGGGTATTCGCTTCGCATGAGTCAAAAGTGTTCAACCGACAACCGAACATGGCGGATGCCGCTAACCGGAAGATGGCCGTCATGGCATCGACCCTTCCACATTGGATGGACGGACGGACGGGTGAATGGATGGATGGGTGGGTGGGTAGGTACGGACGCAGCGACAGGTGGACACGGTTTCAAACGGTTACAACTAGGAGCACGTTTCCGCGCCCTTCTTACGGGAGGTGATTCAGGCGCCCTCACCGCCTGCACCCATGGCCGGCAGGACTGCCTCATGCCCGCCGGTCTTTCCTTTTTTCCTTTGGTAAGAAACACGCATGAGCTTGTTCAGCGGGAGGATGGCCTATCTGGTGCGGGACGGGGACGTGACCCCCGCCCAAGGTGGTGGCGGGGGCTCCCAAGCTGGGGCCGGGGGCGGGGCCGGGGGAGGGGCCCGGAGGACCCGCTCCGGGTATGCCCCGCCCCGTCCCTCTCCCTCTCCCGCCTCACGGCTCAACAACCATATCCGCTCCCGGACTGACTGACTGACCGACTGACCAACCGACTGACTGACCGACCGACCGACAGGATGACTTCCTCGGCTGACTCACTGACTAACTGATATACAGACCGGACAGGCGGGACGGGATGGATCCCAGTCACCAGTCACAGTCCCGGACCTGCCGCTCCAATCGAGTACCTAGAGGCTGCGGCCCCCCCGCATCAACAGTTCCTCCCATCCCCCCACTCGCGATTGCCTGCCTGCCGCGTCATACACGTCTGCAGCGGCAGGCGGCGGGCGTTGATCCATACGGCAAAAGACAGCAGGTGGCCGCCAGGGAGGGCGGGAGGCGGCACATGTGGGATGTTCGGCCCCACGTCGGGTGCAAGTGTGCAAGGGTGCACAGCCGCGCACATATGCCGTCGTCGACTTGCTGTTACCTGGCTGCCCCCCCCCGTTCGGGTGGTCGATCCGTGCGCGCTGCGGCCATGTCCCCGCAGGGCCCCGAGGGACAGACAGCTTGGGTGTCGCCGCCGCTGCCAGCCACGGACCCGCACCCGCACCCGCTACCCCGCACCTTCATGGGACCCTCACCCTTCATCACACCCGCCCCACATCCTTCCCTCCACGTTGCCCAACCGCCCCACAACCGCCGCCTGCTTGCATGCCTCTGCCGGTGGTGACCCGGTGGCCAGGCTCCTCGTGACGACGTCCGTCCCGCCGCATCACGGCTCCTCTCCCCTCTTCCAAAGGCTTGCTGCGCTCCAGGGGGGCCGTCAGCTGCGGCCCTGCGCGTAGCCACCGGGCGCCCCGCCGCCGCCGCCACCGCTCCTGGCCGCCGCCGCCGCCTTGCGCGCAACCGCCGCCGCCGCGGCCGCCTGCGCGGCGGCGGCGACGTCGCTGGGGCTCCGCTGCTGCGGGCCGCCGCCGTTGGCCGAGAAGCCGCCGTACGCGGCGCCGGCGCCGGGCTGCCACATACCGGCGCCGGGGCCGAAACCCGCTCCGAAGTCCAGGGGACCTGCGTAGGTGGGCACCGCCGGCACCGCCGCCGCCGCCGCCGCCGGCGCAGGTCGCGGCTGCTGCTGCTGCGGCTGTGGATGAGCTGCTGCGGTGGTTCCCACCGGGTGATGCAGCGGCGGCTGCTGATACGATTGCTGCCGTGCCTGAGCCGGCTGCGGCTGCGCCTGGGGCTGCCGCGCCGGCGGTGCCGTCGCGTGCTGAGCCGTCGCCGCTGCCGCCGCCGTGTGGCCGCCGCCGCCGCCGGCGCCACCGCCGCCGCCGTACTGCTGCGGGTGGCTCGCCCGGCCGTGATGTGCCGCCCCGGCTGCCGCCGCCGCGCTGGCGTCTTGCGGCGCGCTGTAGGGTGCAGCGCCACGTGGCGGCGCCGCGTAGGCATGCTGCTGCTGCTGTTGCTGCGGGCGCCGCTGAGGGTGCCCGCCCGCCGACTCCAGGACCACGACCGGGTCACTCGAGGTGGCCGGCGCGTGGAGCGGGCCACCCTGGTGCGCTGGCGGGGGATGCGGAGCCAAGCCCGGGGGCCCCACCGGGGCTGGCCTGCCGGTGGGAGCGCCCGAAAGGCCACCAATCGCCGCCGTGGCCGCAGCGGCCGCAGCGGCGGACCCCGCCTCCCTCCTCTCGCCCGGCTTGCGCCGCGGCTGATTCCGGCGGCCGCCGCCGCCGCCCGTCATTGGCTGCGCTCCGTCTTCCGGCGGCGCCGTCTCGGCCGCGGCCGGCTCAGGGACGTACTCCTCCGCGTCCTCGGAGCCGTACGGCGCCGCGCCGCCCTCTCGTCGGCTCTTACGAGGTGCGCGGTCGCGGCGGGGCTTGCCGCCCCTGCCGCCGGCGATGTCACCCGCGATGACGTCACCGCTCACCGGCGCTGCAGGTGGCGCCGCCGCCGTGCCGGCGGCCCCGCCGCCCGTCAGCATCGACTTGGGCACGTACAGGTAGCCAGCGGCCTTGACGATGCCCGACGGGGCCGGGCCCCCGGCAGGCCCCGCCGCCGCCGAAGCCGTCGCCGCCGCGCCGGCGGCGGCATCCCCCTGGCCGTCCGTCCGTACAGCGGCGACGCCGACGCGGCCGCCGGGCCCTTCCCGCCCACGGCCCCCTCTCCCAGCGCGAGCCCCCCGCTCCCGCCGCTCCCCCCGGGGCGGCAGGCCCTGCTGCTGCTGCGGCGGCGGCGGCTCCTGCGCTGCCGGCTGTTGCTCGGGGACCTGCGCGGCAAGGGCCTCAGCACTCGCGTCACCCGCCGGCGCCGGCGGCGCTGCATCCGCCAGGGCCGCCTCCGCGGCGCCGTCCCGCTCCCGACCCCGCGGCGGCCCCCGCCGCTCCCGATCCCGCTCCTCCCGGCCCCCCCGGTCGCGGCGCTCTCGCCTCGGGCCTCCTCCTCCTCCTCCTCCTCCTGCCGCCGCCGCCGCCTCGGGCCGCTCCGCACCCGAGGGATTCGGACCGCCGGTCGGGGAGCGGGCCACCTGCCTGCCGCCCTCGGCGGGGCGGGCTGCCTTCATGAGCTCCCGCCGCAGGTCGTACCCGCCGCCGCCGTCCTTCTTCTTCTTCAACTCCACCTGCTTCCAGTCGTCATCGGCGTCAGCGGTGGGCTCGTCCAGGAGGCTGTGGCGGAGGCGGGTGGGCGCACGCAAGGGGCCACCGGGAGGGCGGACCACAGGGGAGGAGGGGAGGAGAGGGGGACGGGAGGAGGGAGGAAGGGGAGATAGGAAATGGGTGGACATATTCATACTGCGCTGCGGCTGCCAGAGCAAAGGGCGGGCGGGGGACCCGGGTCGCGGGAAATGAGAGGGAGAGAGAGAGAGACACACACAGAGACAGAGAGAGAGACAGAGAGAGAGAGATCCACGGGCAGGCGGGCGCACGCGAAGGGAGGGGGTTACAGGAAGGCGGGAGGGCCGCTCAGCCCGCGGGCGAACCCCACCAGCGAGCTACGTATCGCCCAAACCAATCAACCAACCAACCCAAATAACGCCGTTGCGGTGAACCTGGTGTGTGAAGATGTGTCAGCGACGAGGCACACTTGCGTGCGGTGACCGCGCGCGCGCAATGGGGTACGTGGGTGGTGCGCGAGGTGGTCTCGCGGGGCATCCTGAGACAAGGCCCCGCCCGTGCTGGGGCTCAGTCGAGGGGCGGCCTTTGCCGCCTTGCCGCGCGATGACCCGACCGCCACGACTTGAGACCAGGGCGGGCGGGGTGTGGGAAATCGGTAGACACACTCGTGAGGGGGGGGGCGAAGGGGGACGGGGAGCGGGGCACATAGGAAATTGGTAGACACATCATGGGGAGGGGGGGAAGGGGGAGGGTACAGGAAATCGGTATTGGTGTTGGGAGGGTGAGGAGGAGGCACTCACGTGTCGATGTCGACCCGCAACTCGGCCAGCTGCCGGTACGTATCGGACACCGGCGGGGGCCGTACTGCCGTACCGACTCCTGCTGTACCGGCCGCCGGCGCGACCGTCATCCGCCGCTGCCGCTCCAGCTCCTCCGCCGCCTCCACCTCCGCCCTCTCAGCCAGCGCCAGTTGCTCCAGGAAGGCGGCCGCCCGCCGCCGGTGGGCCCGGTGCCGTTCCCTGCGCCGCAGCCCCGCACCCCAGCAGGCACCCGGCGGGGTAAGCCACGACGGGATGACGGACGGAAGCGCGCCGGCTAACGGCGTCCGGGCGGCTATAGCAGTCCGTAACAAACCAACGGTGGTCGTGGAGGGGCAGGGGAGGGGCAGGGAGGGACTGCTCCCGAGAGCCCCACACTACTGCTCAATGCCGAGCCGACGACGGCGATGCGACCCCACGTGAGGGGCAAATCGACAGCCGCCGCATCGAATGACGAGCAGCTATCGTCGGGGAGGGGAGGAGGGCACAGGGCCTTACGTGATCTACACGGACCTGGGGGGAGGTTGGACAGCCGGTCGCCCAACAGAGAGGGGGGGAGCTGAGCTGCCAACCAAGCCGGGCACGGCCGCGCGTGCGGCTGTCCGCGGCGTTACGCCCGGACTGAGCTGCCCGCGTGTCGGCCGCCCCGACTGCCAGCGTCCGAGACCCCCTCGGGCGGGCGTTGCGCCCAGGCGGGCCCATTACCGGGCCGCACAAACCCTGAACCCCCGTCCCTCCCCTGCCCTGCCCCCCCTTCTCGTCCCCCTCCTGGCCAGCCTCCCCCTCGTGCCCCCCTTCCCCCTCCCCCACCTCCAGCTCTCCGAGGGGGTCTCCAGCGGCCGCCACGACTGCGCCGCGCGCTCCTCCCTCATGCCCGCCGCCGCCAGGGCCGCCTGCGCCGCCGCCGTCGGCCCCGCGGCCCGCTTCAGCAGCCCCGGCACGTGCGTGTCGCCCCGCCGCGGCACAAAGTCGGCCACCACCACCGTCACGTCGTCGTCGTGCTTCTTGTTGCGCATCGCGAACACCGCCGCCTTGGAGGCGGCCTCACGGGCGTTGCAGGTGCGCAGCTGCAGGGCAGCAGGGGGGCCAGGGACATGGAGCAAGGACGGGGACAGGGGGGGATGGACACAGGCGGGGATGGTATGCGGGGCACAGGAGGGAAAGGGAGTGTGGGGCCTCGTCCCGGAGTTTGGCGTCCTGTGGGGCTGGCGGCCCAGAGTGCCCCGCGGTCATCGGGCCGAGCGTGACGTATGTGTGTGTGGGGGGGGGGGAGGGGGGGCGCAGCGAAGGATATGCCGTCGAAGTTGCTTATATCAGCAAGCGGCTGCCGGTCGGTGGTAGTGGCCTGGTGGACAGCGTTGTCCGTACGACGACTGCCGGAGCGAACTGCCAGCCATCATCACGGCTGCTCGTCGAGGACTGCGTAACCGCTACGGCAGTTTCTTCGATTTAGAAGATTTCAACGATATTGAAGTTCGCCCACCCCCATCCCCCAGGAACGGTACCCATCCCCCGGAAGGACCTTCCTGCCCGGTGCCCATTACCCAGCCCCCCACTTCTTGGCTGCCACACCCACCGCCCTCTCCCCATCCCCCCCACCCCGCCCTCTCCCCATCCCCCCCACCCCGCCCTCACCGCCCCCCCCCACCGCCCCCGCTAAGCCGCACCTGCCCGATGACCGTCTTGGCGTTGACGGCGTCCCACAGCCCGTCACTGGCGATGATGAGGCGGGCGCCCGTGACGGGCAGCGAGATCTGCCGGATGGCGGGCTCGGGGATGAGCAGACCCTTGGCGGATTCGTCGCCTGCGACGGGAGGGACGGGACGGGAGTCGGGTCGGGACGGACATTTTCAGTGGGAGGGTATGGAGTGCTCCGCGGCGCCGCCGCGCGTTTCAGTTCCTATTTTATGTTTTCCCCAGACCAAACAAAAACACAAGGAGATGAACCACGGCGAGGCCACAGGAAGAGGGGGAACACGAACAGTGAGCAATCCCCGCCCGCTGAATCCATCCCCTGGGTGGCGGCCACGTACCGATGGTGCGGGTCATGTTGATGCCGCCCGGCCACACGCGCAGCTGCTGGCCCTCGTGCGGGGTCGCGCTGATCGGCGTGCCGTCCGTCGGGTCCTCGTCCTCGCCGTACTTGGCGGGCTTGATCCGGCCTGGGCACAAGCGCAGCCGGCACAAGGGAGAGGGCTGCAGTCAACAGGCAGCGTGCGCCTGGCGCGCGCGCACACGCCGTGGGGAGGAGGGGGGGTATTGGAAATTGGTAGGCATTCCAAGCTGCGCTGCTGCCGCGGGGCGGGGGTGCGCGCGCGTGCGAAAGAGAGAAGAGTCCGCAAAGACTTAAGGGGGTCTTGATCCGACAATCAACGGCATCGCAAAACCAAACGGCCGACGCATTCTTGGCAGCACGCACTCCGCACCGCCCTTCTTTTTTTTCCCCCTATCCCTACCGCTATCCCCCCCCCGGGGCGATGTGTGCAGATCGACTCCGCCCCACGACCGCTGTGACCCTAGGGACGCCGCGGCTGACTCGTCACGTGGGTGTCGGCCCTCGCGCACCTCCCGCCTTGGTGATCCGCTCCTGCTCGTCCGTGCTCTCAGCGACACGGTGGTTCGCACTTATCTGCGGATGGCGCCCGCGGGGTGGGGGGCGGCGCGGCGACATGCATCAGCAGCTGGATGGATGGGTGGGTGGATGGGTGGATGGATGGGTGGATGGGTGGGTGGGTGGAGGGAGGGAGGGAGGCAGGGAGGGATGGACACGTCTCGGCGCCGTGTGGTGCGACGTGATTCCATGGTATGCGGATCCGGGGAGGCCTCTGCGCGCCGTCACTGCGCCGAGCGGGCGTACTGTCAGCTTCGCTGCCGACATGCCCTCCGGCAGCGCAGCGGTCCACATCTGCGCCGCCAACTCCTGTGGCCTCCCCCCAACTCCTGTGACTTTGTGACCTCCCCCCTCCAGTATGCGCCGTCCGGACGGGACCGTGGCCTGTCAGGGACACCACTGAACACAGGCCTGTCCACCAACAGGCGGTGAAACAGACAGACGGACAGACGCACGCACGCACGCACCGCCACCACCCCTTCCCAGGCTCCCGGCTCCCCTCCACCCTCGCCCCATGGTAAGCGACCAGACCGTCTTAAGCGTCTAACGGCCCAGGCCTTACACAGCCCAACGGCGCCAACCGCAGCCAAATCTGACCAGTTCCTCAGCTGCGTGGTGCAGACCCCCATCCCCCACCTCCCACCACCCGTATACGTCTGTTAGACCCCCACACGACTTCACACGGGGTGGGGTGTGAGCTCAGCTCACCACCACGATCTCCGACCCGGTGTCCAGGTACGCCAGGCTGTCACCCACGTTGGCCACCAGCAGCTCCCACCCGACCTGCACGCAGTGGGAGACACACACATCAAGAAACCACACACATAAAACACAGCAGCGGCGCGGAACGCTCAATGCGCGCCACCGCCGGAGATGCTGGCGATGCGCAGCGATGCGCTGCGGCAGTGTTGCAACGCGGCGCGTCCATCGCAACGAACACGGTTTTACTGCCTCCACACACCGCCGCACTGTTCGGTGGCCGTGGTACACCGGGCCATCGGTGTGGCCACGATCCCGCAACCACCCGGGGGAGGGGAGGTACGCTCGTCCGTGGCATGGCTCCGGGTCAAACGTCACGCCTCAGACCCGAGACATGGAACGCTGCCTCTTTCTTCGTGGGCACATGCGGCGGGTGTCTCCCCACACATGAGCCGTGGCCACCGCCCTGCGGACTCCCCCGCCTGCCTGCCACCAGCCCCCTCCTCTTCCGTCCCCTGTCCCCCCCCTCCTCGCCGTCCTCACCTGCACCGCGAGGGTGGCCGTGGTCCCGGAGCTCTTGTAGCGGCTGATCACGTCCTCGTCACACTGCACGAAACTCGCGTGCAGCGCCTGCACACGTGCGCGGCATCCGCACCCAGAGACAGTCCGTGAACGAACAACGCACACCAGTCGAATGGCTCTCGTCCGGGGGTTGCTTGCGATGCGAGGTGCCGCAGCAGCCAGCAGGCGTGCATGGGGGCTGCGGCGCCTGTGCGCTGCAACTCACGGCACCTGCCGGACAAGTCCCCGGTGACTATCAGCGGGGGGACTAACAGCGGGATGACTAACAGCGGGGACTGACTTCGGAGCATAGTTGTCGTGGAGCACGTTCGAAAGAAAGAGATCCGTTAAGCTGCAGGGACAGGTTCTTCCTGCAGTTTACCTCCCTGACCTGGTCAAAAACGCGTGCCTGACGGCCTCGCTGCATCGTCGTCGCCTGGTACATATTGCCCGCTGGGCGCTTGCCACGCTGGGAAGAACTTTACCAAACCCGAACCGGCTGCCGCAGCTCAACAGCTCACAGCGCACCCCACCCCACCCCACCCACCCACCGACTGGCTGGCTGGCCGCAAGCACGACCGCTCAGCGGATCCTGCGCTGCAGTCGGCTGATAAGCCTCAACCACGACGGTCGCTGCAGCGGTCAGCGGCCCCCTGTCGATACCAACCGCCCCGGTACATCCGTTTGGTGGATGTCACCTCGCCACTACCGCTACCGCCCAGCCGCTGCCCTCATTCTGCCCTCGCGCACCTTGGGCAGCCGGGCTATGAGCGCGTCCTGCGCCGCCGCCACCTTTGCGCGCCTGACCGCCGCCTCCTCGTCCTCCTTCCCCTCCCCCTCGCCGCCCTCGGTGTTCCCCAGGTAGCCCTCCGCGGCCAGCTGCTCCTCGCTGACCGGGACGTCCGGCCCCAAAGCGCGCTCCGCGAAGCGGGCAACGAGCGGCAACAAGTTCTTGGCCGCGTGCTGGGCCGCTTGCCGGCCCCCGTGGCCATCGAAAACGCCAAAGGCTGACACGGGCGTCACTGCGCCTGCACCGTGGCAACGCCATCGGGTGCGTGCACGCGAACGGAAGGGGTTAGGAGAAAGAACGGCGTCATCGGGAGTCGATTTGCTCTCAACAGCCGAGCCGTCCGTGAGAACACGTTGCGACTTGGTATGCGCTACGAATATCTCCGGTGGCAAACCGCAATATATTCACAGGAAGGACCGTCGCTCTGCTGCTTCTTTTGCGCGGTACGTTACCCTGGTCCAGGCAACTCACCCTCCAGCTCCTTGACAAACCACGAGTTCGTGGGTGCCTGTGCGTGTGGGAGGGTGTGTGTGGTCGTGGAGGAGCAAGCAGTCAGCGACCAAGGCAGCAGCAGCAGCAGCAGCAGCAGGCCAACTGGCCAACCGTCACAGATCAGCGAGCCCAACTTCAACGTGCAGCGCTGGGCAGTGCTGGGCTGCAAGATTTCGGGCCGCCGTTGGGGTCAAAGGCGAGACAGGGCACAGCACGACAGCAGCACATGTAGCGCGCACTAGCATGGTGGGCTGGACGGCCCTGTCAAAAGCGGTCTTCTGTGGCTGCGGCTGCCTTGCGCGGTGCATAGGATCGTGGATCGGTGCCGGTGGGCCGCAGCATGGGTCGGGTTTGGGGGCAACGACTGACGACGTGGCCGGTTGAGCACTGACACATCTGATCCGAGGCCCGATACCCCACTTGCCAGTGATCCGAGGCCCGATACCCCACTTGCCAAAGCAAGTGGGGCGCGGTGCGCGCATCGGCCACATCGGCCACTTGGTGCTGTCCAAGAAAACGCAACGTGCGGTGGCACCGCACGCGACTGCAAGGCGATAATGCTGTTGTCGTCATCCTGTCTCTGGCATGCGCCAACGGCGCCGACCCAAATCGCTCCGCCCCGGCCCGCTCTGCCGCCCCTCGCCCCCGGGATGACACCTCACCTCCAAGCACTTGTCTTCGCCTTTGACGGCGACCTTCCCCATCCCGTTGTGGACTGCCGGGCCCAGCAGCGGGTCGTGCTCCACCGCAGCTCCCACCTCAAACTGGCCGAAAGCGTCCTCCAGGAAGTCCGCCACCAGGTCCACAGACAGAGCACGCGAGGCGTACTTGGAGATGGGCGCCGACGGCGGCGCTGAGGACGGCATGGACGCGGGCACCGAGTTCGGGGCGGACGAGGACGGCTCGGGCGGTGGCGTGGGCGGCGGCGGCGACGACCGACTCGGCCGCTCTTCCTCCTCCGCCTCCACCTCCGCTGCCGCGCCGCCAATTTCAGTGCCGCACTCTGTCGCGGCAGCCGCCGCGCCGCCCTTCTTCTTCTTTTTCTTCTTCTTCTTGGCGGCACCGGCGGCGCCCTCCCCGCCCGCGGCGGTGGCGTCATTCTCGTCGCCACTGCTCACCGCGGCCGCTGGCCCCGCGCCAGGCGCACTGCTTGCGTGGTTGCCGTTGGCGGTCGGCTCCTCCTGCGCCTCGCCGTCGCCTGGTGCCTCGCCGCCCGCGTCCGCGCCCGCCTTCTTCCCCTTCTTCTTTTTCTTCTTCTTCTTCTTGGCCGCGCCCGCGGCACCCTCAGCGCCGCCACCCTCCGCATCGTCATCCGTTACATCGTCGTTGTCGAGCACCCCGAAGATGTTGCCGGTGACGGCCGACACCGGCGGCGGCATGCCCGCCAACGGGGCCGACGAGGTCGGCAATTCACGGGTCTTGGTGGGAGATACCGGCGGGGATTTCGCCTTGAGCGGCGCATCGCTGGCGTTGGCCGGTGCCGCGGGAAGTTCCGAGTCGGCGAATGCCGTAGCAACAGCCTCCGAGAGCCTGTCCGGACCACCGGCATTGTGAAGAGGCGGGGTTAAAAAGAAACCCATTGTGAAGAGGCGGGGGGGGCGGCACTTGCTTGAGAACCCAGTTGCCGCCAAGGCCCCCGACGTGCCCGAGGTGCTGCCGGTCAATCCCAATTGCCGCAAGGGTCTTACAAGATATTGCCTTGGCAGATACTGTCTTCGCAGATACTGCCTTGGCAGATACTGTCTTGCCACCCTCCACTTTACGTTTGGCCCGGCCGTCATCGCAACCAAGTAGAAGGCCGCCACGTACACGCTCAACACACGGTACACCCTGCCCCGAAATCATCGTTTCTTATCTGTGCGTACCACATCCCAGCCCACCTGATCGTGTAACGCCGGTGCTTTTTGCTGTACTTTACAACCGAGTCGTCCTGTGCTACCCTGTAGCCTGAGGATCACGTGTAAGGGCGGATAGGGCGTCAGTGAGCTGCACAGCCTCGCCTTCCACACCACGACCGCTGAAAGGGTTTTTCGCATACCATACGCTTCAATCGCATTTGCGTTGGCAATTCAGACCCGGTGAGGACAATGGCCTCCAGTACCCACCGTGTATCAACCCGCTTACACGTGGCGAACAGCACAAGAGGTGGAGGAGGCCACAGGTCAGTTACGGGTACTAGGCATGCCATCGGAGCGCCGCATGTGTGCTCAGGACAGCATATCTGCACGCAATCCACGTCGATGCGAAGATTGAATACGACGCGTGCCCGTGGATCCAGCTGTGCACAGCGCTTGGGAAAACCCAAACCCACGCGCACGCGTCGGCACATGCTGCTCGCCCCACCAGCACACCTGGGACTTGGATCAATCGAATGACCCGCGCCGTTGCAACGTGCTCGATGGCAACTTCGGCGACGTCTGTACTGCTGCCCATGGTTAACTCCAGGTCACTGCAAACACAGAGGAGGTCGGCGACGGGAACGCGTCATAAACACATCGCAAGACCCTCACAACACGACTCTATGTTTTCCAGGCCCTGCCTATCGAGCAAAAAGAACTGCAAGGATGGGACGCCGAAGATCTGTGAGAGGGATCCGGTGGGAATTCGCTCACCTGATCGGCAACCCTTCCGGAAGGTAAACGTGCAGCAATGGAAGGCCCGTTCCATCCTCCCTGACCACCTCATGACGCAGCTCGCCAAACTCCGACATTTGGTCGGGCCACGAACCCGAAAAGAGGGTTATTGCTTAGTTGAAACAGAAACCAGTCTACTTCGCTATCAGATATATGAACTAGGAACTAGATTACAACTCAAGAACGTCACCTAATTTCGTTCATCCTCAGTACAAGTCCGCCATCTTAGCCAGTCACCATCATCGGTGGAAAAGTATTTCATATATCCGAGACTCTATATTATCTATACTAATGGTCGGCTCGAGTTTGCACATTGCCGGAAAAAAGTCTTATGAGCGGGAGGTCTCGGCCCATAAAACGATTGTCACTGATTCCTGGATAGGAAACGTGATGCAATGGCTCGTCTCAGTCCAAAGTATTTTGCAGCTTTTACTGTACAGTCTCTCTGGACTCCGGCCTCCGACATGCTTCCAGTGAGCAAGGACCCCGTCGTCCTCCAAGCCGTTGCATTGAATCGTATTATGAAAAGCAACGATCAATGGACATTACGAACAAAGTTTGATCTGCTTGACACAGCTGTCGGAATCGAAGTACCAGCACCACATCAAAGCCCTTGGTTATGACGTAGCGAGAATGCACCGAAGATGTTTACATGGAAAGCGGTTGACGCAAGCCTAAGCCGATAAATCGGATGTCCCATGGGTCGTCGGGTTCTCGGATAGCGAACGAGTCTTGACACGCACGGTTACATCATTCGCCATAATGGCGGGTCATTGCTATCCTGACCCATCCTGACAAATGTCATCAGCCGGCACACTAGTATGAAAGGACTTCAGGACAAATGCCGTAATGAGAGGCCGTGTTCTTTCTGCCACTTGGTGACGCCGAGTTAGGCTTGGCAGGCCGGGCAGGCAGATGAGCTGTGGCGCTTAGATTGCATCCAGGAACCGGCGATGGCCTTGGAACAAGTGATCGACTGCTCAACATGGCTGCCGAGGCCTTAAGCAGGTCCAGCTGGCTGTTCTTGCTCAGATTGCCTCAGTGCGTTGCAGCAGTTGAGACAGTACCGCTCTAACAGCGATTTCGTTCACAGAACCGGAACCTCCTGCCAAAACCCTCTCCACCACCAACACAGTTGGTAAGTACACTCATTGCCGGTAGCATCAACAGCGTACCCCCTGTGTTGCACCGAGTGGAGGCGGCTGCGATGCCCACGCCATCCCCGCGCGTATCCGCACCAGGCTAGCGCCGTGCCGACAAGGTTGCCTACACGGACGAGCGAGGCGACCTCAGACAAACCTCGCAGTACATGATAATGAGAGCCGGGCCGTTTGGTCTAGCGTCCCATGCCGTACACATTCTCGAACTGCTTCCACGCACCGCGGGCAGTTCATATCGCAAACAAACGCCTATTTCAACGCCCGCTCCCCGCCTTGAGAAACCCACTCCTTACTCCATGTCCGTCGTGATGCGCGCCGGGTCAGGGCCAATCTGGTCCCTGCGGTACGGTAGTTGCTCGGGTGATCCGCCTGTAATCGATTCTCACATCGGCGGTCTCAGGTAACCGATGCTACTGCTCGCACGCTGAAGCGTTATACGGTTCTAGGTGTCCAACCTTTCGTCTCGATGTGTGTTCGGGTGACCCGCACAACGCCGATCTCCTCACGTAATCAGAGTACGGCAGCTCCTGGTAGCCCAGTGCAGCGTCCAACATGCGTGTCCGCCCAATGCGCTGCGCTGCGCAGCGCCCCACCATCGTTCGTTCATTGCACTCCCGCCCAGCTCACGGTTCACCCTGATCAGCACACCCCGGCAGCGCTTTCCCCATTGAAACGCGCCTGCCCGTCATGTATGCACCGTTCACCTCGCAGACCCGGTCTTGTGTGCGAGGTGAATCCTCACTCAGCCTACCCACAGAATTCAATCGCCCCACCGCGCCCGCACTGCCCCCCCACTGGCGCGGCAATACGGGCCGTGCACACGGGCCGCCAACACCGACTCTCGGACCGCATGTGACTACTCCAACTTATCCTTCAGGGCTTCGTACACGATCTCTCCCATTCTGTCGTATCCCGCCGGTGTGAGGTGCAGTCCGTCGTCCCACAGCGCCATGGCCTGGGGGTCGGCTGAAGTCCTGGGGAAGGGCAGTAGCTTGTCCTGTGAGGGCGGGCACGCAGGCCGGAGCCAACAGCAATCAACACGTCAAGCGGTTTTCAGCACACGGGGTCTTCCGGCGTGACAGCCGACATGTCCTTGCCATCCAGCCCCAGACGGTGCATGATACTGCATGCGTGTCAGCCATGGAGCGAACTGCGTCGACGCCCTGCATGGACGTGCTTGATACTTCATGTCATGCCACCGTCGCCCGGCCCCTTCCAAACATGCTGGGCCACCGCCCAGATGAACGACGGCCTCTAAGCGAAGTCCATATCGCTGAGCCCGTTACGTGTATCACGCAAGAATGAGTCGATTCCAAGGACGACGTACATATCAGGGCATCTATACCCTGTAACACACACACACACACAGCTTTTCTCCTTGCCAACACACACACACACACACACACACACACACACACACACACACACACACACACACACACACACACACACACACACACACACACATATGCCACACACACATAGCGCGCCAAAACTCGACAGCGCTCTTCAGACACCGCAGCCTTCTATTCACCTTAAGGGTCGGGCAATGGGTATATTTTGCACGCATACGGGCAAATTATTGGGCGCCACT
Source organism: Eudorina sp. 2006-703-Eu-15 (assembly GCA_003117195.1). Classification (NCBI taxonomy): domain Eukaryota; kingdom Viridiplantae; phylum Chlorophyta; class Chlorophyceae; order Chlamydomonadales; family Volvocaceae; genus Eudorina; species Eudorina sp. 2006-703-Eu-15. Next base: position 43,204 of record BDSI01000189.1, read on the forward strand.
CGGCCCCTCGCATATCACGCACTCCTGTTCTGCCTGCTTAAATAACACACATATGCCTGACTTGAATCGCGGTGGTGGCGCGGTTGCTTTGTTCGCCGCAATTACGTATGGTAAGTCCTTTCTACATGGTAAGTATGTCTGCAACTGGGCTCGGTCGGGCGGATTCCTTTCGTAAATACACACATATCAGTTGGTGGTAGCTGGGTGATGGGGTGCCGTTGTGGGCGACTTCCCCCGTGCTTGGCTTTATCCACTTCTGGGGATCCCGCCCGATGCTTTGCCTATTCTTTTGGTAGTGTTGCCCCGCTGTGCGCCTCTGCTTGCGTAGGTGGCTGTCTGGGTGGGGTCTGTATTTATGCTTGCGGCGCTGAGGTGTGGGGGTACCTTGCCGCCTTAATGGTCGGTGGGGACTGCTGGGGCTTGCCCTGGTATACACCTTTTCGGGGTCCGCTGTAACGTTCATCCATTCATTCATATAGGGCATCTATCTGCAGTGAGGCGCCACCTGACCACGGATGCGGAATAATTTGACGCACAGTTGGCAGATCCTGGATAGACCTTTTTTGGGCGGGGCCCCAGCGCGAAGCGCGTTCGGGGGGCCCCGCCCCCTAGGATTGCCCATGTCCGTGTGTGTGTGTGTGTGTGTGTGTGTGTGTGTGTGTGTGTGTCCGGTAACGGCAAAACGTTCATTATCCGCTAAACTAATTCGCTATGTTTGTCATATTAATTGTCCTCTATTGCAAGGTAACTTTGGTTTGGCTGAAAAAAATTCTTTGCGCACAAACGGTCAAACTAAAGCTCCGCGGTCCCCATGGACCCGAGTCAACATCCAACCAACGCCTCTCGCGCTCATATTTGTTGCAACGGGTGCCGCGTGATGAAAACTTGAATTAGGAATGGGCGGCGCGTGCTAAATTGAACTTCTATAGTGTTCTGATGTTTGAACATCAAGATACCAACATCATGATTTGCCTTTCTGTCTTGCCAGATGAATACAATTCAACAATATGTATTGAATCAAAGTTTCAAGATGCAAAGGGATAGCGTACCGAGTGCCAACGAGTTCTCCAGTTCCGATGGCCCAAAGTCCGGGTCTCACCGCGGCTTTTTCGCACCCTGTTTTTGCCTTACATTTGCTATGTAACTATTGATAGAAAACTTTAGAGGTTCACGTCTGCTGCGGGCGTGCAACTGAAGGGTTGCATGCCTGCCGACGTGGCTGCCGACGTGTTTGGGCTTGGTGAATCTATGCACGCCGATCCCCCTTCAACATCAACGACACCCCCAATGGCAACCTTTCACTCTCTCACACTGTTGCGCGGTAATAGAGTTTTCCTTCTAAAGCAAGCGGCCTGTACGGATTATAGGGGGCCCCGCCCTTTTCTGGCTTCGAGGAAGCCGACCCCTACTTGTTGTTCCCGCGGCTCACCATGTCCAACACGGTTACGAAGTCGAAGGTGCTCGGCGTCGACCGAATGAGGTCATTTAACCGCTTGCGGTTGTCCGGGACGTCGCCCGGAGAGAAGGCGGTCTGGAGACATGTCAAAGCCAGCACACGCGCACCATTCTCATGGCACGCCATGTACAGTGCGCGCAGGCCATCATACACATCTTCCGGGCTGCCCCCATAGCCTGCGCAAGGACGCATTGCAAGGACAGAGCGTTCAGCGGCGCCGAGGGCAGCTAGACCTTGAACTGCTAGGGTGGCCGCTGGCCTGTGTTTGCCTGCCGCGCCGCTTGGTGTCGTCACTTGCGGACACAGATATGCAGAAATGTGTGAAGACGTGGCGTGACATGACATAGAAAGTTAGAGGGTTAAGATGCAAGGCAAGCAGGCAACGCGATGGAAATGGCCACGGGTTGTGAAGGTAGCGCCGTTATCTTCAACGTTAACGACAGTAAGGGTGCGCATGGATTTGCCACGGGTTGGAAACACCACGAAACATACCGGAGAGTGACCGGTAACACACCTAGGTCGTTGATCCCGCCCAGAATAACGACCCAATCCAGCGACATGTTGTTCCGCTTGAAGAGCGCTATCAGGGAGGGTAGGCGGTGGTCCATCCCTGCAGCGCGTGTTGGCGGATGTCAGCGTTCCTCCGTACGGCCATGCCAGGCCATGACGCATCACAACGACGGCCCCCTTACCACCAATAACTTGCTCCCCGCTGTTTCCACGCTCATACACCTGCAGCTCACGTTGCTTCAGCTATTGTTGTTGGATAACGCTAAGAGGCTGGGAGCTCCTCCTGTATGCGGTTCAATCAGGTTTCCCGCGACCATTAGCCTTACCTTGACATCGTGGCCATGTTTTGTCAGGAGCTCACTGAGTTTGATGCTGTACGGGTGAAACGCAAATCCGCCCGAGTGAAAGCCTGCAGGTGCCAGACGATGGCCAGGTCGCACAGTACGAAGATCCCACCATCGATGACCCCACAATAAAAGTTCAGGACACGAGTACACCATCACCTTCGGTAAGGCTGTCACCAAATGCCAGGACTTTGTACTTTGCGTCGGTTCTTTCGACGGGACGTTTTGCAGCCATGCCTAAAAAAGGATGTGCTCTAATATTCATGACACCCGATATAAAGCTTAATAAGCATAGATTTTTGAGTTGACGCGCTTGCAACATGCAAGGAGACCGGGACCGAGACCAGGGCCGAGATGCGAGCAGCATTGCCGCCGACTGAACCGAGCACGTATACAAGCAACACTTGTAATTGACAAAGTCTGAAGCCCAAAGCCAAGCAAACGGTCTTCTGTCACCGTCTCATAATCGACGGTTGAGTAGCTCCGGACCATTGTACGGCATGGCGCATTGTTGATGCTCGTGGTTGATGCTCACGATGAGCATTACTGCAAGCTCCGAGACGGAGCTGGTCGACAGGTACCAAATATCAGAAATAGCAGTTACGACATTTGATGTTTGATAATATTCACGAAGTTGTCGTTTGGATGCTATGATGACAGCTTGCCGACGGCCCTCGTGGACGGCTCTGCTTGAGGCCATTTAAGTATGTAATACAGTCAAACATAAATGTAATATGTAGAAATGTAACACTATGATGTGAAGCAAAGTTCTGCTGCTGTCACTACAATAATATTTGAAATGATGACAATGACTTGGGAGAGAGAGACACGCCGTAACATTAATATTCACTTGGGTTCGGCCAGCCTTGACGATTAGCAACAGCAGCAGGAGAAGCAGCAGCAGCAGTAGCAGCGGCAATCAGTCGACAGCCATGCGTTCCGTGAAGCCCAAGAGCCGGGGGAGGCCTTCAAGTCGCGCGCTGCGCGCATTAAAAGTACGTAGCAGCCATTAGTTCAACTTTCGTGCCGTCGGTATGACGGCCTTTCAGGTTATTGCGTATTCCGTCTGTAATCCCCAAACGACCTGCATATGCCCCCTCCCCGCCGGTTGATTGTGATGGCGGGTCTGGCGCGGTGCAAACCTCGCGACATGGGCCCGTTTCACCGCCCTGGAGTGGGGCGGGGTCCACCATGTAACATGGCGTTCGTTCGCTAACACTCACACCGCTACCAACTCCTGCCATCCGTCCACGCGCAGGTTATCTGGACGTCAAGTACCCCATCCGCCACCTTCCGGCGTTCATCCACGGCGGCTGGCCGATCACAACTCCGCCGTCCGGGAGTGAGTTGCTGCCATGCCGTACACCGCCCGCCATCTGAACCTCTTGCCGGCTATTAATTGCGGTAGCAGTAAGGAATGAGAAAACGAGGGCATACAGAATTACTTGGTGGCATCGTATTTACAGATTCTCGTGTGCGTCCAGGCCCCATGTTTGAAGTCGTACACCTTTGGTAGTCAACGGGTGTCGCGCAGACGTTACAAGTTAGAATTCACCAACGTTTTGCAAAAACACCACAGCCAGAACTGACCCATGCAAGATGCAAAGGCGGAGCTTCCAGACGGGATTGCAGTGGGCGGGGCGAATAACACCTGGGATCCCATGTACAGCGCATGTATCCACATGGTCCTGCCTAGTGGACTTCACCCAGGGGTGAAATTCCTTTGCAGTGCCTTTCCTTGCCAAGCGGAAATGATGGCCGTATTGTGCTGTGGCTGTGGTTCTTGCAGTACGTTGCCGTGTGCCAATTATGGGCACACGCATGTCGTACAGAGGGCCTTTTCGTGCGCCGTCCAGGCACATGGTGGGAATGTACAGCAACTACAGTTCACAAAGCCATATCATCCAGCACGTCCGGTGCGCCGCGATGGTTCCGTTTTTGCAGTGTGTGGTGAGGAAGCTGCTGCGACTGTCACTGGTGACCCACGGGGTACACTGTAATATCATAAACATTAAGGGACACTGGGCCCGCTGTGATTGCGGTGCCGGACGATGACTGGCAGGGACAAACGATTCCATGCCCAGAGCCCAGAGCTGGGCCCTTCGCACAGGAGAGTGCAGCCTCCACCGCTTGATAAGGTGCCACGCGCTCCATCCAGCACGTCTTTGTCTTAAACGTACACATGAAACTATCGTACATATGCCTTTGACGAACATATACGCAAACAACGTATCGTTCGTTGACTCGAGCAGCAGCAGCAGCGATTCACTTTGCAGGCATTGCAAGCAATGTCCGGCGCTATCCAGCCTTGTCGATCTGTGTTTCGAGGATCATGGGAAACAAATCCTTGCTCATCGCAGTGGTACGAAACGTTTTGCCTGCCAGCCATGTGGCCATTTCGGCAGCCAAGCCCGCTTATGCGTAGCGAGGCGTAGCGTCAGGTTTATGCACGGCTTGTACTGTACTTAATCGCGCTAAAGCGCATGTAGGTAACTTGTTCCCCAATCTTCGTTTCTAGTGCTGAGATAGATTCTCCTGAAATCCATTCCTATTTTTGTCGTTGCAAACGAAGCGTAACCATATAGCGTAACCTTATTTGTCGTATGGCGTATGGGAAAACTGCACGTTTGGGCGTTTGACAGCCTCATTATTATTTGCAATATCGCCTTACACAGCAGCAGCGACAGCTGGCAGCGGGGCACATAGCGAATCGCCTACAGGTACAAATGATGGGCTGAGAAGTCACTTTAAGTCAAGCGGGAGTATGAGAAATGTATTTCATGACATGTCTGATCCCATGCGGATAATCAGAATTGTTGGAGTGGCCAGAGGCTTCCGTGCCTTTCTAACTGTAGGTCCGCTGCCATGTTATCAAAAAATACAGAAGAACAATAAATGCTATTTGGTAAAAGTCAAGTCAAGGAAGGCCCAAAACTGTACAGTATTCATGAACGAAAAAGTATTGGTTTGTCCGTACATGGCGACATATATATTGAAAATTTTCCGTTCAGCGCTTGTATTTAAAATGCAGAGTGAGACGTTGGTCAGAAAATTATTCCGCTGATAACTACAACTCCATATATATACCTTACAAAAGTAGATACATGGGACCATCGCTCAACTGACGTTGGTGTTGTTATTGAAGAATGATCAGACAGTCATCGCATGACGCAGGTGAGATCATGGTTTTCGAGTAGCTGGGCGAATCCAAGCTGCTAGTGCATGCGCGCCGTCTGCCGGCGACACCGCGACACATCTTTTAGCATTGGCCTGCTGCATCCTAAATTATGTAAGGTTTACACCTTGGTTTCGCCTGTGATTGCTTTCGGCAAAGTTGTCGTAATACGGTACCATACCGACTGCAAAAGGTAGGCGTCGTGATCGATTGCCTGGAAGAATACCAGATCTTGCACAGCAAGCAGATGCGTGCGTATATTTTTTGTCAAGATCCCACGCTTGCAATCCCGCGCATCTCGCTGCAAAACTAGCTGTTGACAGCGTCTTCGCAGGGATGTTGGCTGCGAATTTCTCACCATTTGTAACATGTGAAAATGCCCCAGGTCGATTGCGATCACTGGTCCTTCTTGTGGCCACAGTCTGTGCGGGTTACGGGGTTGCTACGGCGCAGCCCACCTACAACAGCATCCTGGACGTCGTTGCCAATCGCCCTGATCTCACTGTGGTCAACGCACTTGTGCAGTCAGCGGGCCTCGCTGACGCCCTGAACAACTCGAGCGCGAATTTGACCGGATTTCTGCCCAATGACGCGTGAGTGAGCGGTGTCAACGAATCTACCAGTGTCCGTGCGTTGCACACCGTGGTCTGACCCCCGCTGTGTGCCAAGCCAGTTCTCTCCGGCCTAGCTCTCAGAACAATGCGTGCGGCATGCATGTGCATGTGCCGAACGAACATTTTGTTTCGGTTCGTTCCGTGCATAGACTGTCTGTTGCCTCGTGCTCCAGTATGTATGCATCCGCACCTGCCATCCATCGGGTGCAGCATGCGGGGCAATTGTTTGATGCATGGCCGTCCAATGCCAGGTCAGTATATATGCGCTTTGTAACGACGCGTGTGGGTACTTAGCGTACAAGTGTAACCACTGCGGAAGCGTAGGATCAGAGTCTAGTAGTCTTGGCGTAGTGAGGAAACGATCCTCAGCCGTTAGGCGTAATAGCGACGGCACCCGCCCTACCCGTGCGAGCCTTTATGCGCCTAGGCCCTCGCTCAGGCCTAGTACCGTACTTCGGCATGTAGCGCGTGATACCATAAACCCTACCACGACGTACGCCCCGTAGTGGAAGGTGTCTTGAAGGTGATCCTTCCGTATACGGTCCTTCCGTATACGGTCCTTCCGTATACGGTCATAACCGTATACGGCTTCCCAGGCCGATAGCTCTGTGGCTTTGTGTCGCGGTGCCTACGTCCTTAAGTATTTCTTAAGTCCGTAACATCCGCGTTACACTCCCCCCCCTCTGAAGCGAACGTCCCGAGAGCTCTGTGGCCCAGGGGTCATCAGCCATCAGCCATTTACCGTTGTTGTTTACCGTCGTGATTTCCGAGTGTCATCAGCACCCTGAGGCGGCTGCGGAACGGCCGATGCATCTTGCTTCTCCTGTTGAGGCGGAGGGGCCACTTCCCTGGCCCGGTTTTCCTGTTTTTGCGCCTTGAGCGCAGCATGACAATGCTCCTTGCGGCTCGCCTCAGGCAGGCGGGCTTCGTATGCTTCCACCAGCTGTTCCACCGGGGCGGACTCCCGTAGCGAGTTGTCAGGCTCCCAACTGTTTTCAGAAGGTGGGAAGCCCTGCCATTTGACAAAATACTCGCGCCTCGGTGATCCACGATATCATCTACCATCCAGTACTCATGTTCACCGATTGTGAAGGCCGGTGGTGGCGGAGTCCGGCCATCCCGCTTGTAAGGTTTCAGCAACGAAACGTGGAACACTGGGTGTATCTTCATGTCTACTGGCAAACTGAGTTTGGCGGCCGCGGATCCAACCATCTTCTCTATACGGTACGGACCGATCCAACGCGGCATCAGCTTGCGTGTCCCAGGGGACTTGAACGTAATGTTCTTCGTATTGAGCAACACCTCTTGACCCTCAGAGAAGGCGACAGCTTTCCGTCGCTTGTCGGCATGCTTCTTCTGATGTTCCTGCGCGACTTGCAGGCACGCCTTTGCTCTCGCGAGTCGTTCATGAGTCGTGATCACGGAGGCTGGACTCGAATCGTACAGCGCCAGGCACATTACTTTGTAACCCAAGGTCAGCCGGGGTACGCGGCTGCCTCCCACCGTTCAATAAGAACGGGGTGGTGCCAATAGACTCCTGCCAAGCATTGTTTATCGCGAACTCCACAAGCGGCAGGTGGTCTTCCCAATCATCATGTGTGGGACCAATGTAGTGCCTGAGTGTCTCCTCTAGGAGTCGGTTCATCCGCTCGGTCTGGCCATCTGTTTGTGGATGAAACGCCGTACTCATATAGCAATGAGTCCCAAGCAGGCGCGTTACTTCCTTCCAGAATTGCTCGTGAACCGTGGATCGCGGTCTGAGACTAAGTTTCTGGGTAGTCCGTGTTGCTTGAAGACAGTGGACACAAATAGGCGTGCCAAGTCTTCCGCCGTGGCGCTGGTGTGCGTGGCAGCAAAGTGGGTCATCTTGCTGAGCCGGTCCACAAACACAACGACAGCGTCATGCCCGTTTTTGGTGGTTGGCAGCTGTGTGATCAGATCCAGGGACACGCTTTCCCACACTCCCTGTGGAATCGGGAGAGGACGCAGTAGGCCCCCGGCTTCCTGTTTAGGGGCTTGTTTTGCTGGCACGAAGGGCAAGCTGCAACGTATCGTTGTACGTCTGTGTGGAGGCCAGGCCACCAGAACGTTCGCGCGATTGCTTCCTGGGTGCGATTTGCACCACGGTGCCCACTGAACGGAGTGTCATGGTACTCCTGAATAATTGACGTGCGCAGCGCGGGGTCATTGGGTACGACTATCTGATCTCCCTTGTACCAGAACCCATCTTCCCGTCTTTTTAACTGCATCCGTGCTGCCTTCGGTTTTCTTCCTGAGAACCAAGGGTCTCCAGCATACCCTCCACGTATCCGTTTGCCAAGGTCGCCAACCGTTAGGGCCCCGGCAAGCACCGTTAGCACCGTGTCATGGATCCGACTGAGGGGGTCAGCCACGTTGATACGCCCTGGACGGTATTCCCATTTCATACCGTTGAACCGCTGAAGGTATTCCATCCAGCGTGCCTGTCTGCGAGACAGCAACCCAGCTCCGCGCTGCTCATGCAAATAAACCAAGGGGTGGTGGTCCGTAACCAGAGTGAACTCACAACCCTCTAGGTAACAGCGCCATTCCGTCAAAGCGTGAATGACTCCGAGGCATTCCTGATCCGTGGTTGTGTAGTTGTGTTCAGCACTGGTGAACTTCTGGCTTGTGTAGGCTACTGGGTGTCCGTCCTGCATAAGGACGGCTCCCGTACCGTATATCGATGCGTCGGACCAGACCTCAAAGGATTTATCCAGCTGGGGTAGGGTGAGGACAGGTGCATTGATCAAGGCTGTCTTAATGCCCTCGAATGCAGCTTGGCACCGAGGCGACCAGTCGAAGGGCACTTTCGACCCGGTCAGAGCTGTCAAGGGAGCTGCTAAGCTCGAGTACCCCTGGATAAAGCGTCTGAAGTAATTTGCCAATCCAAGGAATTCGCGGAGCTTACGAACGTCCTTGGGGACGGGCCAATCACGCACCGTCGCAACCTTAGTGGCATCAACTTTCAGACCCTCGCGGCTCACGATATGCCCGAGGAACTTCAATTCCGATTTATTGAAGTCGCATTTTGACAGCTTAGCCTTGAACTGGTGCTCGCGCAGCAACGACAACACAGTACGGAGGTGTTGTACGTGCTCGCCAGGTGTCTTACTGAACACCAAAATGTCGTCCAAATACAGTAGGACAAATTTCCCAATGTACTTAGCAAAAATCCCATTCATCACGGATTGGAAAGTCGCAGGCGCATTTGTCAGTCCGAAACAAAGTACCCGAAAAGCGAACTGACCCATTCCCGGGGCGATAAATGCCGTTTTGGGAATATCTTCCGGAGATATGCGGATCTGATAATAACCTTGCTGGAGGTCAAGTGATGTAAACACTTGTGCACCTTGTAGCGTGTCAAAAATTTCCGTGATGTTGGGCATTGGGTACCGCCTTTTCACCGTAATTTTGTTCAGAGCGCGATAGTCGAGGCACATACGCAGCTCTCCGCTTGCTTTCTGGACGAAAAGTACCGGCGCCCCGTACGGGGAATTGGAAGGCTCAATATAACCTTTCGCCAGAAGATCGGTGACTTGTTTCCGTACTTCCTCCATTTCTTTAGGCGAAAGCCTATACATCCGTTTTGCAGGCGGTTCCGCATTCGGCACGAGGGGAATAGTGTGACCGGTACCGCGGTCAGGCGGTAGGCCTTTGAGCTCTTCAAACACGTCCTGAAATTCATGTAATAGCGCCTGTATTTCCTGCTCCGGAGCCAGGTTGTCACCGACACTTTCGGCTCGGCCAGCGACGGTTGCTGCGAGCGCTGTGTGCTCGACGGACGGTTGGCTCTCTGCGCGCACCAGCATTAGATAACTGCGCGCTCCCCGTGCAAGGGCCTTTGCCGCTTGTTTAGCAGAAAGGAGCCCTATATCCTTATCGCCGGTAACCTGAACAGTTGCGGTACTAAGCAGCGGTTTGCTGCTCAGCGGATCAAAGCCTTCCAGCGCTGCGTGTGACGGCTTGAGTTTGACATCACGTCCTTTGTGGCAAATGATCACCCTGTTACGCTTGTAATCCATACGTGCTTGGCGGGCGTGTAGCCAATCTGAACTCAGGATTACGTCGATTCCCGGCACCCCTTCGGGCAGCACCAACAGTGTGACCCACTCGGTATGATTTCCGATCCGTAATCTAGCACGGACCTGACCGTGTAACCGAGAGGATTGGCCATCTGCAAGCCGTACCGTGACCGTAACTGATTGCTGTACAAGCAAAGACAAGCGTCGTGCAAGGGACAACGTAATAAAGCCATGGGCAGTTCCGTTGCAATCCGCACCGCTGTCTACCAGAGTTCGTGCTGGAGAATCGGCAATCCTAGCATCGAACTGCATCGTATGACTGCGCCCAACGCACAGAGTACTCAACTTCGCTGGTTCCCTGGGCGGGTCGTACCAAAGCTGCACCGGCCAATGAATTCCCGGTAGCTGCACCCGTTGTCCATCTTTCCCTGGGCCCGTAAACAACTGCGTTCCCACAGGGTATGTCTTAAACAGTTGGAATCCAGCTTTCCTGAAAAGATACTGGGCATGCGGCCACTGTGGCGCAACAAACACAGCGCTTGTACACTCTGGCAATTTGAGCTTGCATTTCTGATAATGCCGCAGCCATTGATCGATCTGTGTGACTGGAGGGTGAGCCCATACCGCTTCGCCCGACACATCATGGTCGAAGAACGAACGGCTGGGACAGGCAAAACGCTGACACAATCGATTGCCGCCATCATCATTACACGCCGCGTCAAAGGTGAACGTCCGACCGAGCTTCGTTTGAACCGCTCGAAATTCTGAGTCCAAAAACATCCTATCAGACGTCTCAGCCTCTGGCGGAGGCGGCAACCAATCACTCAAGTCAGGCGGAACAATAGCAGGCCCATCCTGCAAAACCGGTACGGGTCCATCGTGCATTTCAGCAGCAACACCCCGTGAGTCATTCCTTCCCTGACTGAGACCCTCCAAGCGCTTGCCAAATCCCTATTCTTGCATCGGGTCTCCCCTTCCGCCGCGACCACCACGCCCCCGGCCATTGCCCCTTCCGCGGTTCTTATTACGCTCATTATGCTGGAGCCGTACAGGCGGCCCAGCCAGTTCCCTGATTTGCTCGCAGACGCCCGATTCCTTATGCTTCTTCAAGTCTTGGACCATGTGTCCACAACCGTAGCACATGACCGGCGGCTTGCTGCCGCCATCAGACTTGCTTCCATGGCGTTTCTGCTTGCGCAGGGTTTTGGAGCGGGGGGTTTTGACAAAGTTAAGCGTGGCAGCCATACTCTTAAGGGCGGCAACACGAGAGCGAATTTCTTGACCGGTGGCGTACTCAATCAAGTCATCGAGTGATTTCCAATCCCGGCCGTTCGCATCCGTAACACATGCCTTTCGCATTGCCGTGGGTAACCCGTGCACGAACCATGCAATCATTTCACCCTGTGACATATCCCGTGCATCACGGATGACATCACGGAAACGCTGTGTGTATTCCTGCACACGTTCCCCTGATTTCATATTATGCTCGCCGGCAAACAGGCGTTCCCGTACTTCATTGGCTGTATGCCGCCGTACATCCCCATATTGCAAAAGGAATGCAGCACGCAAAGCAGGCAAAGTAAGCTGCTCGCCCTTATCAGCATACATTTTCAGAAGTGCTTGCCCCCATTCCTGTGCACGACCCGTCAGCCAGAAGGCAAAATGCTTCGTTGGTTCTAATCCCGACGCTTGCATGTACTGCACGAGCGTATCGAACCAAGTCTGAGTGCACGAAATATGGGTATCGACCTTCCCGTGAAACTTCACGGGTTAGGCAAGCGACGGTGACCTATGCTCACCTCGGAACCCTGCTGCCCGGCAGTCGGCTCAGCTCCCGTGACTTGTGCTGGCCGCTGCGCCACCATTGCCCACGACTGCCCACCTGGGTTGGAAGGCCCAGCTTCTGTCGGAGCACGGCGATCGTTCAAGTGCCGCATCATCTCCACCGCGACTATTCCGGTCTCCTTCGGGTCCAAGCGCTCCTTCCCCAGGGCACCCGCGACGGCCTCGCGCGTCAGATTAGCAAGCTCCGAGAAAGGAAGTGGGGAACCTTGCATTGCTTCCATAAAGCGGGCCACCATCTCCTTGATGGGTGCCACGGCCGGCTGGTGCGGGATTCATGTTGCGGGGACAGAGCCGGCGCCAGGAGAGTCGGTTGGCCCACCACCTGGGGTGGCCTGCGCCGCGGGCACTAAAGCTGCGGCGCCCGGTGCCATGGGAACCATCTGCGGGCGCTCCGGCGCTGGCTTGGCGTCGACCGCCATCCGGTCTTGCTGTAGCTGCGCCTGCTCCATCCGCAGGGCATCGACCTTCTCCTTGGCGGCGGCGTCCGCCTTCCTCTGGCGTTTGTTCTCCCGGCGGCGCTGCTGCTTGTTCTTGCGGCGCTCCGACTCAGAAGATGAGTCAAACGCCTGACCGGATTCCGACGAGCTGGAGGTTGTCGGCGAGCGCCCCCGGCGCGGCGGGGGACTGGCCAGCTGACCAACCTGCCGGGTCAGGCGCTTGAAGTCCGCCTGCAGGTCGGTGGTCTTGGTAACCAACGTGCCGACCAGATCCACCGTGTTCGCCGTCATCGCTTCCAACTTATCTGTCCGGTCGATCAGCCGCTGCTGGGTCTGCAGCATCTGCCATATCATTTCCATGGTGACCGGCGCATTGGCGCCCGCCGCCGCACCGTTGTCCGGAGCGGCAGTGGTCGCACGAGCGCCAGCCGTGCCCTCGCCGGCTGGTCCAGCACCGTTGACAGCCGGGGCCTTCTCCGTGAGACCCGTGTTCGCCAACTCGTTGGCGAGCGAGCTGTCAGCCTGTCGGGCGGCCGTCCGCGGCAGAGGGGCATCGTCATCATCGTCAGAAGTTTCGAGGGAAGAAGACGAGCTGGACAGCGAATCAGAGGATGTCGGAACAGCCAGGGCGCGCTTCGCATCAACAACGGCAGTGCCCGTAGCGACCGGTTTCTTGCCGGTAATGTCTTCCATCTCCTCATCGCTGTTGAAATAGGTCTTATTACCTATCTTCTGCCGCACAATGGGACCCTTCTTAACAGGCATTTTCTTCGGTCCCGACTTCTTCTTCCCGGTGCGAGCGGCAGCCCTCTTATAGAGCTCCGGCAACGACAAAGCCTTCTGAAGCATCTTTAACTTATGCTCGACCTTCGAGCCCGTTCCCTTGCGACCCACCGACTGGGTCTTGGCGCCCTGCGCCACCTTTTCGGTCGCCAGATCGACCTCCGTGTCCGAGTCCAGTCCCGGCACTGGGGCTGGCTTGGCAGGCAGAGTAGCATTAGGCTTGGGCGGCATTTTTTTTTCTAGCACTTAAAAATAAAATGGAAAAGACTCTAGTTGGTCGTAGGATACCACTGTAACGACGCGTGTGGGTACTTAGCGTACAAGTGTAACCACTGCGGAAGCGTAGGATCAGAGTCTAGTAGTCTTGGCGTAGTGAGGAAACGATCCTCAGCCGCTAGGCGTAATAGCGACGGCACCCGCCCTACCCGTGCGAGCCTTTATGCGCCTAGGCCCTCGCTCAGGCCTAGTACCGTACTTCGGCATGTAGCGCGTGATACCATAAACCCTACCACGACGTACGCCCCGTAGTGGAAGGTGTCTTGAAGGTGATCCTTCCGTATACGGTCCTTCCGTATACGGTCCTTCCGTATACGGTCATAACCGTATACGGCTTCCCAGGCCGATAGCTCTGTGGCTTTGTGTCGCGGTGCCTACGTCCTTAAGTATTTCTTAAGTCCGTAACATCCGCGTTACACGCTTCCGACGTTGTCCCTCTGATTTTTAGAGTTCATGGCTAAATAGCGAGAGGAAGTGTAGGACACAAGGGCATTGCCTTTTCCACGCGACCACCGAACATCACACGCATACATGCATGCAGGGCCTTCGCGGCGTTAGCGACCGTTCTTGGCTATCCGAACGTCACCTATCTGGCACAAAATCTCACCACGCCCGAGAAGCAGCGGCTGCTGAAGTACCACGTCGTCAAAAATTTCAGTTTCAGTTGGCCATCCATCTTCCGCATCTTCAGCAGCAGTCTGCCAACGTTGCTGACCAAGTGGGTGAGGGATGAAGGCGGCGGGCGGGGTCGTTTGACGATGCGGACTAGCTAGGTGGGTGATGCGGGTGTAGCGGGTGTGTGTGGGGGGGTCGTTTAAGATTCGCACCAGGTGGGTGAGGAATGCGGGCGGCGGGCGGGTTCGGTTACGGACTAGGTGGCTGGGTGCGGGACGAGGGCGGCGGGCGGCGGAGTCATTTGACGGCGGACTAGGTGGGTGAGGGATGAGGCAGGGCGGCGGGCGGGATCGTTTGACGATACATGTAGTCATTTTAATCCTTTTGTATGTATGTGGCAAGCTGTGCACTTGAAACTGCCCAATGAATGAATGAATGAACGTTACAGCGGACCCCAAAGGGATCAACGGTGTGTACCAGGGCAAGCCCCAGCAGGTCCCACCGCCAAGGCGGCAAGACACCTCCACACCTCAACGCCGCCCAATGTATACACGACATGATTATTGACGCTCCTGTTGCACCGTCGGTTGCCCTGACACTCCGACTCGTCATCAAAATATTTGCATCTCTTGTGTTTTCGTCGATGGCTCCTGCTGCCACCGTGCATTGCATTACCTATTACCGTTGCTTTCTATGCTTTCCCTTTACGCGCCCAACGAACGATCCCGCCCGCAATGCTGCGCTACGAATTGCTGCTTCTGGGCGGCGCATACAGTGACTACCCGGAGCTGGCGGTTCAGTTCCCTGATGTGCTCCTTAATTCCTCGGGTATCATAGGCACCAATGGGTGAGTCACTAAGTAGTCGCCAGTTGCCTGCCATCATCAAGTGCCGGGGTCGGCCCTAGATGTGTTTCCATGCATGGGCTCGACTGGACTGCATGGGCTCGACTGGACTGGACTGGCAAGCAACCACGCATGAGCTATTGCATGCATATGCATTTCTTCTACCTGCTGGATTATTAGGTTTATGTACATCATCATCATCAGCAGCAGCATGTAAACCGCACTAGTCCCGAAGCTGACTTCATCGACCGAACACAGCGTGCGTGGGTTCAATCGTGCGTGGCGACCTCGCACGTACACACGACATACCGCTGACTCGCGTGCGTTTAAATATGATATGTTCCCGGGTGGCACACAGGGTTATCGGCAATGTGGTGACGGCCAACATCACTGCGGGCAGCAGTTACGTGCACATCATCAATCGCGTGGTCGGGTACTGGTACAACGACACGGCAGGGGTGAGCGATGAGTGTTGAGTGAGGTGGGCCTTACGCACACGCACGCTCAGGGCATCTACACGCATGGGCTTCGCTGCAAGTGCGGAACGTACGGAAGATCGATAGAACTAGAAGAGCCCTGCTGACTGACTGGATGGCTGGCTGCTGGCTGGGTTCCCTCACTCCACGCACGTCAGCTCGTTCGTTGACACCACCGAGGTAGTTCGTCCATCATTCGTTCGTTCATGCATCTGCAACTGCATCTGCGGTTAGGCGGTTTCAGGTCCTGGGTTCGAGTCCCACGGTGACCCCGGACATTGTACGGGAGCATGCGATTATGGCTAGCTACTGAGATGTGGAGTTGAGATCACAGTTGATGGGTTGAGATTCTCACGCTAGATCGGTGGCGATTGCTGAACCCTCTGTCTCTACGGATGTGCGGGTGAATGGATGAGGTGGGATCCTTAGTTGGCAGGATCAACCGCCTTCGACCCTCGGTTCGTATGGCGTAGGTTCGGTGTGATGATGGTTGAAGGTGTCCTATAGCATCATATATATAAAACTGCGACATAAACCCTTAGACAGGGCCCGGAAGCCTATCCACACGGTAACGGTACTACTACTACTACGGTACTGCTGCATCTGCGTATGTATGTATGTATGTATGTATGTATGTATGTATGTATGTATGTATGTATGTATGTATGTATGTATGTATGTATGTATGTATGTATGTATGTATGTATGTATGTATGTATGTATGTATGTATGTATGTATGTATGTATGTATGTATGTATGTATGTATGTATGTATGTATGTATGTATGTATGTATGTATGTATGCACCGAGCCATTTAGCGAGTCGTCGTCCTCCGCACTCATCATCATCATTATCATGCATCAACTGCTTGACTAAGCACACTGCTTCGTACGTAGTGTCTTTAGTGATAGAGATGCTCTCGTCGTTGCTTGTGCTCCGATAATGATTCAAAAGTATGCACCAACGAAATTATATATGCGCCCAACTCGCCGTGTGTGTTCGTGCGTACGGATCGTACCCTGACGCACACATACTCACACGCCCATTCATGCCCAACGAAGGCGCTGGTGGAGCGGCCCGTTTTCACAGCTGCACTTAAGGCCGTTGGACTGTACGACAACGTGACTTCGCCGAGCTTCAGCGGTACCCTGTTGATTCCAACCGAAACCGTGGGTTCAGTGGGCCCGTCAGTGGATTGGTTCCTTCCTAGCTTCATTGCCTGTTTGTTGCTGCTAGTGTGTGTTGAGCGAGGAACAAACCCGCCCGCTAATGTGTGTGCGTGTGTGCGCGCATAGCATGCGCGCGTGGGCGATCCAACTTGTGTGCTTCGCTCCCGCCCTGTTGATTGCCGGTATGTACAGCTGAAACCTTTGAATTGAGTGCGTTATGCGAGACGGATGGAATGGTATGCGTATGTCTAGAGCGTTTTTATGGTGATAACGAACGAGCGAGCGATGGACTGCTGGGATCCCTCAACTGCTGATGCACCTATCTAGCAACCTCCAGCCATGCATCGCACGAGTACGCATGTGCGTGCCTACCTACCTTGCACGCATTGCGTGGCGGATTCTAGGTCACCTAGCGCGTCGCATGTCGTCTTCCACTCGAAACGCACAGCTAGCTATCTAGCAGGCAAGACGGGGCACATAGGGATGAAAATCGGGGCACACAATCTGTATTACATCACCGCCATTTGCGGACTCGGTCCGAAAAGCTCTTTCTTGCTCGCGGCGGGGCTGTGCGCGCGCACCACACCCAGGTTGCGCTTACTTGGTGATCACTGAGCGAGCGAGGCTCATGCTTGCCTTATCAGCAGCCGCCAACGAGCAACGGATTATCGGCGGAGCTGGGTATTAGGACATCATCAGCTGCTGCGTACTTACGTACCCACCCTGGCCTTGCCTGCTACGTACTGCCATATTTACGTAGGCTTGGAACACCCTCAAAGCGTTCGGAATTGCAGTTCCGGGCACCAGTGGCGCGGATGCGAGGAGCAACGACGTATTCATGAACCACGGTATGTAGATAGATAGCTAGGTGTGTTCATGGGTTTACTTGTTTCAGTGTATATGTGGATGTGATGTATGTAGACGTAAAGCATGGTGGATGGAGCAGCTTAGGGTGGTGGTGCGGGTGTGCTGGGCCGCCGTGTGTGCACAAACATGCGTGCAAGGTAGGTTATGCCCCTGTGTACGTACATACGTAGCTAGCTAGCTAGCAATCACCGTAATGGTGAGTGGTTAGAGTGATGGGCCCTCTTGTACGCAATTACTAAGGGAAAAGTCTCCATCGGTCACACTTCGACGGAAGAGACACCGACTCCACTTGGATGTCAAGTTTTATGCATGATACGGCGCCAAGCGCAAACCCTAATAACGAACATCAAGAATATATGACCTAGCGACTAGGGCACGATCGATAAGTTCCATACCTGCCGTCGGTCTCACATACTTACGTTACATACGTTACTCCTCGCCTAAAGGCGGGAAGGGCTTTCCTAACTTCAGTAGCGCCGCATCTGCCCTAGCTACCTTACTTGCTGACGTATGTACACCGACCTCGTCGCCGCCGCCCCCGCGGCTGTTGCGCACCGCCGTTGCAGTCACCACTCCAAACACGCAAGTCGGAGATGCCAGCACTTTTATTGGGAGCACCACCTACACGACATTGAGGTGAGCCCATCCATCCCCCCGCTGGTACCCGCCGGCGGGCACGTACATACGGGTAGTACGGGTGTCTGCGCCCGAGCGAGTGTTTATGGAGGTGCGTTCAAGTGTAAGGCACGAAGGCGTAACTCGGGCTACCCGGGCGGAATGCCTCGGGGCTCGGTACAGTCTCGCCGCTCGCCCATCGATGCGTGTGTGCATACCTCGCCCATGTAAAAATGCATGTCTGCGTCGCGGTCGTGCGTGTAAATAATAATTCGTTCTATAAATGCTTCGCCGCCGCTCTGCCTGCATGCCCTACCTGCTGTGTACGTACCCGCCGTGTGTATGCTATGCATGTATGTGCAGCGTGGACACCACCACCGTGGTGACGAGCGTCGACAGCCAGGGCGTCGTTACCAGGTCCGGGACTGCCATCCCCAGCGTCGTGAAGGCCACCTTTGACGCCACCGGCACCACCTTCACGGCGCTCGGAAACTCCGCCCAGCGGCTATCGCTGATTCCTATCAGCGGGCCCAAGCAAACTACGTACCTCATCACCATCGATCAGGTACAATATCATTATTATCAGCCCGCCCGCAGTGCCATGCATGCTCGCGGCGGCGGACACGCCGGCCCATTCAAGCCCAGTTGCCTAGCTGAGCTGGCTTGCTACTGGGCTTGGATGGGTTGGATGGGGCATATCGATTATCATTCTCATGATGCCGGCGGTATGTATGTCCCACGCGCGCAAGCTCACGGACGGATGGATACTGTATGTCTGATGATGAGCCTGCTGCCCGCCGCCCGCGCGCGCCATGTATATATGCTCGCCCGCCCGCCCGCAGGTTCTTATCCCCACCTACACGAGCGCATGGCAGTTCATCAACTCCCAGCCAGCTTACAGCTCCTTCGCTAATTACATCAAGACGCTGTCTCAGACTGCGGGTTTCAGGGACGTCATGGGCACGCTGAACGGAACCTGGCCTGTCACCGTCCTGGCGCCCAACAATGATGTACGTATCGTACGTACGTACGTACGTACGTACGGCTGCAAATACAGCGACAGCTGGTTCGTACGTGGATGTGGATGTGTCGGAAGACGGCGGATTCGTTCATGATGAGTGGATAGATAGTCGCGCATGTCCCGAAGCTGACGAGCTCATATATAATCCATGTACAATGTGATTGTCTATTTAATATTTTTTTAATGGTATATCCATCGTTGGTGATGTGCTGATCGATGTGGTGCATGTATGTGCGCACTTTGCTGCAATAATATATAATGCCAAGCAGCGGGAGTACGTAGGACCCACGCACCCGGGCAGTAAACCCAATCATCCATAAAGGTGCGACTGATGACCAGCAACCAGGCGGCGGGTTTCGCGTATACGTCCGACCTTGCTTTCCGCGCCCGCCCGCCGCCCCCATGCCCGCCCCGCCCCTTGCTTGCCCCCGCCGCCCCATCCCTCCGTCGCTTCGCTCCGCGTCCCCACCCCCACTCATGTCCATATGTGACCGATCTATCTTCCTTACAGGCCATCAAGTACTTTGTGAACGCCACCCTGACCAACCTGAACATCTCGAACGGCCTCGATGCCGTCATGAAGGTGCGTTCGTTGGTTGGTTGGTGGTGGCCATCGTCGTATCGTATTTGCGTGCTCGGATGCATGTATGTGATCCTCAGCTGGCTGGGTAGGTGTCGGTAATGACGGAGCTCGGGCGGGCGTGCGGCGGGGGCCCACGTTGGGTGGCTGGACAACGTAAACGTGCGAGCGTATTGGTGACACATATCCCGCCGCGCGGCCCTGCGCGCCCCGCCACTGCATGGGTAGTCAGGTACGTGCGACGGGTTGGTGATGTTGCATGTGTTGGCGCAGCAGCAGTGGCGCAGCAGCAGGTCCCCCCCAAGCACTGAACACGCAATTGCCCCATCCATGTACGTACGTACCGAAGCTCGAATGTATGAATGGTGGGGTACATACCGTGGGTGAGGTGCGCGCGTGAGGTAGCTGGGGGAGGGGAGGTGAGGTGCCTCCTATCTGTGTCTACTGGTATGGTCCGAACGTAATAAGCACGGTACGTACGTACGTACTTGCTTGGGTGTGTGCGTCCATCCCCTCCCCCGCCCCTCGCCGTATGTACCCCCCCTTCCCGCATGCTCGCACGCAGAACCACATCGTGAAGATGCCTCTGGCGCTGTCCAACTTCACGACGGGCACCCTCATGACCCAGTGAGTGCGGTGCGGTGTACCGGTATGTGAACACACAAGTTGGACGGTCGGGCGGGTCGGGAGTGAAACCGGGCAATCAAGCGCAAGTAAGCACCTAGTACGTAGCACCTCTACATCTCTGCCGCTGCTGCGTGCAGCACAACACGACGGAATGTACTCCTCCATGTATTCATTCACACCCACTCACCTGCTGCTGCAAGCGCACCACTGCCACCAAGTACAGCACCTGCCTTGTGGTAACACCACCCACCGGCCATGTCGGCCTCTCGCTGCCTGCTACGTATCGATTCATTCTCATCATCGTACGTAGCTCCCTTGGCCGCTTGCCTGCCGGCCGGCGGTAGGTCGCTCCAATAACTACCCACCCACCCACTCGATCACTCGCCGGCCTGCCTCCTGCCCGCTGTTGCTGCCACGCCGCTCGCACGCGCAGGCTCGGGGCGGCGACCCTCAACGTGGACGTCTCGGTCGCGGCTCAGCTGCAGAACAGGTCTGTGGTGACGGTGAAGGCCGCCAAGACGCAGGCCACCATCTCCTCCCGGGTTGACGTGGCCATCATGTACGGCCGGTGAGCGCATCTATCTATATATCCTGCTGGACTTATTACCCACGGTCCATCCGTCATCATGAATCCGTACATTCATTCGTGGGCGGGAACGAATAAACAACCGATCGACGTGCGTGCACACATACCGGTACACACACAGTTATCTTTTACACACACACACACACACTCTATTGGGCGCCACTCGGCCGCTCGCAAGTCACGCATTCCTGTTCTGCCTGCCTAAGAAGCACACACATATGGGTTGCATTTCTAAACACACATATGGTAAGTACATCTGCGCCTGGGCTCGGGCGGGCGGGTTGCATCAATAAACACACATACCTACCCTACCTACCCGACATGTGTCGAGCGAGCTCTTACTCATGCGAATGTATGTACTTCAGTCACAATGCCGTATGTACGGCCATCATGTATCTTACTTGCTGGTATTCATTGCGTACACCTGCATGTTGTACTGACGCCCCACCCCACGCATGTGCGTGTGTGTCTACCACCGACCACGCACCGCTCGACGCACGCAGCGGCTACATCCAAACCGTCAACAACCTGCTGGTGCCATCCACCGTTGCGCTGCTCACGGATGACAAAGGCGGCGCGGCCGGTACGGCCGAACCGTCGTACAGCCTGCTGCTGGCGGTCACCACCTTGGCGGGCTGGTGGGCACTCAGGGCTTTCCACCGGGGGGAAGGCGGTGCTCAGTAATGAACGCGCGGGCGCGGGGGTGCACACATGCATACGCATGGCAAGAGACAACGAAGTTGATAGCTGATTTATTTGGCGGTGTCCTTGCTTAACGAACTGATGCGCAAAAAATATAACCAGCCTCGATGCTGATGCATGCATATATGTATAGCAACAATGGTTGATGAACGCTTCCATACGTGCGTGCGTGCACTATCTATCTGCTACTGACTGGTTGGGTGAGCAGTACTTACGTTGCGGGACACGCACCTACGCGCGCCTGCACGCATTGATAGATGTCGTCATAATTATTGTTATGCCTGATGAGCTCGATCGGTTGCAGCCGGCGGCGGCGACCTTGCTGCCCCCGCCTGACTGCTGCTGGATGGATAGATAGCCCCCGCCGTGGGTTCATCATTTCGTTGTTCTCTGTCGATCCATCGCATCGCGCGGGGCCTACCTACCTACCTAAATGTTGCCGCCGCCGGTGTCGGCTGATGATACTCCGTACATTGGCTGCTGCTGGTTGACCATCCACGCACTCGCTCGTGCTTCACATCGATCGATTCATCATACGTGATACATCCTGCTGTGTGTGCGTGTGACGAACATGCAAGTCCTTCGTTCTCGTCTACACACATGCGTGGCGGAGCGCGTGGGATACATGCATGGATAGATATGCGCATGTATGTATGTATGCGTGTACGAATCTCCTGATCGCCTAGATCGCCCACGCACCACTACTATACGTTGTGCGTGCGCGCGCGCGTACCTGACAGCCGCCGCCGTGACTATCTGAGTGCGTGCGTGCTTTCCAGCCAGCCTGCCTGGCTCGCTGTATCGAAGAGTAGTAGTTACCGAGGGCGTTCATTTTCTGTGTGCTGCTGCTGCTGTTGCTTGCTGATGGGTAAATACATAAATACACACTACTTCATTATTCATCTGCGGTCGAACGACGGAAGCGAGCGAGTGAGGACGCTGCGGGGGCGGTGGTGCGGGGTATGTTCTTGATGCGTAGATAGATAGAGGTACGTACATGTGCACGAGCGTGTATGTATTCTCTCCTCTGCACATGTATTATTTGAACGAAGCGCTCGGACCAGCAAGCACCTAGCTAGCCAGCCAGCTGTTGGGAACGGTGGCGATGGTGACCGAGCAGACCATAAATGCGATTGGGCGGGCGTGTGTGTGTGTGTGTGCCGCCCCCTCTCTGTCGCCCCTCGATTGGTCATCATCTGCGTGAGTGCGTGCCTACCTGTAGCCGCCAACGAGCACGCAAGCAAACATGTACGGTGGCGGCCCACACGATTTATCGACCGACCTCATTGATCGGAAGGCATGGAATAAAGCCGCGATCGTCAATCGAGGCGACGTGCATGTGACTGCGGTACGTTATTGTTCATCACATGTTACATGCATGCGATCTATCTACCCATCTAACTATTTATCCGGCGGTATCGGGGCGGGGTGTCTCGACCCGGCTGCATACGGCACATGTATGCGTAAGGGGGTAGGTAGGGACGAAGCCAGCTGCACGCTGCTGCGCGCAGCAGCGACGACAACCCACGCACTTCGTTCATTATCAGTGCAGCAGATGGCAGAAGATAGACCTCCAGCAGTAGTAAGAATTAAGTTCAAGCTAAAGTATACGCAACCCGACGCAAACGAAGCGAAATAGTCAGTCAAGCAGTCGATCCAGTGGAATCCAGCGCGCAGGCGACCTGACCAGATAGGCACCCATGAACGGGGTGGTTCCCTGGTAGAGGGGTTGCGGGGTACGTTTCGGTGCACTTATGGAGCCTGTACGTCCGGTGCGCCACGGTGGCGCGGTTTCGTTTGTGCTGTGTGTGGCCTAGCGAGGAGGTAGGCTGCGGCTGTCACCGATGACCCTAGCGGGGTCCGCTGCACAACATCATTAATGATAATTACTACTCGTTCTGCTTAACGTAATATGCCGACGCCGTACATTCTGCGCGTAACCACAACCTAGTTCATTTCACCTGCCGCCGTCCCATGGGTCACCACGGCCACGCACGTCAGCGTGCATGCGCGCACGTGGAGTGCGAGCGAGAAGTGGCGCCGGAGCCGCCCATTGATGATGGTGCCGGAAGGCCGCAAGCAGGTGTCTCGGTACGGTAGGTCGGGGACTGACGTTCGAGACGGCAGGCGGGAGAAAGCCTTGGAATCAAATTGCTTTACTGCCGTCCACCTGGGCTGCTGAGATCGGCTGATTCGGACACCGCGGGCAACGACCCGAGCACCGAAATACGTACACAGTCGACCAACCTCGATCTATCACAGGTTGCTTGGGAATTATGCGCCCAACGATTACTGCTTCCGCAAGCACGTAGTGTAAGCTTCACACACAAGCAATAATCCTCAAACCAGGTTGACGGGTCCCTGCCGGGCTCAGTCGTAGTTCAGCATGTCAGCATTCAGAATGCATCAGCAGCAGCAAATGCAACAGCAGCAGCAAATGCAACAGCAGCAGCAAATGCATCAGCAGCATCAGCAGCAACACATGCAAGCATCGGAGGACCTTTTCGGCCTTCCCGGCAGTAAGGCAGCGGCCACAGATCAGGGCTCAGGGCGCGCCCTGAGAAAGTACGTCTTTTTGGGGGTCAGGGCGCGCCTCGGCCAGGGCGCGCCCTGACCCCCGAAACCGGGATGCAGGCGGACGCGTCTGGTCTGTAACTACAGACTGTCCTAGTAGCGGTTTTTGTTTATTTTGATTATCTGGTGGCTGACCCTGCGACCTGCAGGCGTCCGGTCGGCCCGCCCCAAATCAGGGCTCAGGGCGCGCCTCAGCCAGGGCGCGCCCTGACCCCCGCAACCGGGACGCAGGGGGCCACGTCTTTTCCTATATTACAGGCTGTTCTGGTAGCGGTATTTGCTTCTTTTGAATATCTGGTGGCTGACCCTGGGACCTGCAGGCGTCCGGGTCGGCCCGCCCCAAATCAGGGCTCAGGGCGCAGGCGCGCCCTGACCCCCAGGACGGGGGTGCAGGGACAGGCCTTCCTTGCTCTTAATAATTGCGACTTAACTCTTGGGATGTATTCGGGCAACGCTGACTTTCGCGTCTTTGTTAATCCGTGCAACGCTTCGACCTGCCTCGTCATCGACCTGCACCTTTATGGATAGCCTCCTTAATTGCAGATTATGTTGCAAATGCGAAACGTATGTTTCATCGTAGATGTTGATGAATATGTTAAATTCAAGCAAGCGAGCTGGTATGGACGAGCCAGGAGGCTCATTGACCGTAACCAAGCAGCACACAGAATACCAATCATGATAAGGAGACACAACGGAAACGATTGAAGAAGGATAGGGGTGAGATAAACGCCACTGGATATTACGAATTTGTTGGATCCTGCCGGACATCGTAACAGCTCGTATCTTCATAGCACTGGCGAACACGAGCTCGCTGGAAATTGTAACATAACCGTCATCACTATTACTGGCGGCTCATGATCAGTCATGCGGTCTGTCACCCACTGTACATACAGCACAAATGCGGCGCTGCGGGGCCCAGAGCATGTTGAAAAGCGCGATCTACCGTTGGCAATCAGACACGATCCGCGAGGCCCAAATTGTTACATGCCAATGACGGTTTTTCTGCCCGCCTGGCCCCGTTGGGTGGTAGCACGCCCTAGAGGCACTCTCGCGCAGTGCTCCTTGCGGCACGGCTCTCACTCCACCTCCCATACGCGAAGGACAGGACGCCCCCTCCGAAGTCAAGAAACTGGCTTACTGTTTTACAGTCAGTTAGCAGAGACAGTCTCCATACGCGACGGCAACAAAGCCCCACGGCAAACTCTCCTTGGCATAGCCCGACGACATTCTCAATCCACCCATGTATGTAGTAATGTGCATGAGTGCCCAAAGACAGTCCGGGATGTTGCAACCCTAATGGCTCGCAAGCAAAAGCACGCCCGCACCCAAAGCAGGCCGTACTGGCAGTTATTGTACTACATTCCCGCATGCGCAAATTGCAAGCCGAAACCTCACGACATGGGAGACAGGGCCGCCGCCTGGGGCCAGTACCCTACCAGCCTGGTTCTCCAAACCCTCTGGACCGCTCTTCGGGCCACCTGGCTCTGGGCCGTTTGGTGCCACAAGCAAGCCGCCGACGCCGAGCCCTGCCCTTCCAAAGCTGTCGTCACCCAGGTTGTCAGCGAGCTCCAGCGGCTCATGTCTGAGGCCCCCACACGCGGTCTCAGGCCCCCACGCGCGGTCTCAGGCCCCCACACGCGGTCTCAGGCCCCCTTTACGCTGTGCCAGGCCCCCACACGCGGTCTCAGGCCTCCACACGCGGTGCCTGGCCTCCACACGCGGTGCCAGGCCCCCACACGCGGTCTCAGGCCCCCTTTACGCTGTGCCAGGCCCCCACACGCGGTCTCAGGCCCCCACACGCGATCTTAGGCCCCCACACGCAGTCTCAGGCCTCTACACGCGGTCTCAGGCCCCCACACGCGGTGCCAGGCCCCCACACGCGGTCTCAGGCCCCCACACGCGGTGCCTGGCCTCCACACGCGGTGCCAGGCCCCCACACGCGGTCTCAGGCCCCCACACGCGGTCTCAGTCCAGCCCCCACACGCGGTCTCAGGCCCCCACACGCCAGCCCCCCCCTCTCAGCCTCTACACGCGTCTCAGGCCCCCACACGCGTGCCAGGCCCCCACACGCGTCTCAGGCCCCACACGCGGTCTCAGGCCCCCACACGTACGGCCTGAGACCGCGTGTGGAGGCCCCGGTGACTTGCTCCTGCTCGATGTTTTCCTTCCCGCGCTACGTGGACTTCCCTCGTCCGGACAGCTGCCTTGCCCCCTCGCCCCCCGCCGCGCAATTACGGTTATGCACCAACTGGCCGCTTTGCTTAGTCTCTCGCCACACAGCTGCTGTGCTCCACCGGCTCCACCAGCGGAGCTTAGAAGGCACTTTCAGCAAGTGCCTCGTTGGCCACGCTTCTCCTGTAATGGGAAGACAGATGGTCAGACACACACAATGTTATGTTGCAGAATGCGGTTGTTCACAACGGCAAATGACGATTGCAGGCCACGCTGGCGAGTCCACGAGTCAACCAAGCTCAAATCTTACTCAAGGCAAGCTTGCGAACTCTGTTCTCACCAGCATGCGTATTCTCGGCCCAATATGAAAGCCATGTTATCGGTCTGTCGCATTCTGTCGCTTGCGAAGCCAGCCCCAAGAGCTGCCAAAACGCGAAGAGACAAAGCAACCGGACAGTCTCTACTTAATAATTGTTTTACAGTTCATGAGAGCGTCCATGGGATGAGCATATGGTACGTATAAGGCAGGGTCAACTTGGTCCAGCGGTCAAGGATAGCAATGTGCATGATGGCACAAGAACGTGAAAGCAGTAATATATGGTATGTAAGTATAATGATAATAGACAAGAGTCAAGGACGCTTGAGAAATCAGAAGCATGCGGCAAACGTGCTTCCGTACTGAATAACAATGAGCCCTCTCGCCGTCATGCGACGGCTGGCACCCTTGATGGGAGTCTCCTGGTGCGACGGCGCGTCCAGATTCGTTTGGGCGCCCATCTGGACGGTGCCGCAAGGCTGTTCCGGATGGGTTTAACCCTAGGGCCGTTTCCAGGATCGTGATTCGGGCCATGCGCGACTCCCTGTTCACCGAATCTCACGCTGCCCTTTCCCCTGACGGCTGGCACCCTGATGGGAGTCTCCTGGTGCGACGGCGCGTCCAGATTCGTTTGGGCGCCCATCTGGACGGTGCCGCAAGGCTGTTCCGGATGGGTTTAACCCTAGTACCGTTTCCAGGATCGTGATTCGGGCCATGCGCGACTCCCTGTTCACCGAATCTCACGCTGCCCTTTCCCCTGACGGCTGGCACCCTTGATGGGAGTCTCCTGGTGCGATGGCGCGTCCAGATTCGTTTGGGCGCCCATCTAGACGGTGCCGCAAGGCTGTTCCGGATGGGTTTAACCCTAGTACCGTTTCCAGGATCGTGATTCGGGCCATGCGCGACTCCCTGTTCACCGAATCTCGCTCCCCTGACGGCTGGCACCCTGATGGGAGTCTCCTGGTGCGACGGCGCGTCCAGATTCGTTTGGGCGCCCATCTGGACGGTGCTGCAAGGCTGTTCCGGATGGGTTTAACCCTAGTACCGTTTCCAGGATCGTGATTCGGGCCATGCGCGACTCCCTGTTCACCGAATCTCACGCTGCCCTTTCCCCTGACGGCTGGCACCCTTGATGGGAGTCTCCTGGTGCGATGGCGCGTCCAGATTCGTTTGGGCGCCCATCTAGACGGT
Source organism: Eudorina sp. 2006-703-Eu-15 (assembly GCA_003117195.1). NCBI lineage: Eukaryota > Viridiplantae > Chlorophyta > Chlorophyceae > Chlamydomonadales > Volvocaceae > Eudorina > Eudorina sp. 2006-703-Eu-15. The sequence continues at coordinate 71,043 of BDSI01000189.1, forward strand.
GCCGCAAGGCTGTTCCGGATGGGTTTAACCCTAGTACCGTTTCCAGGATCGTGATTCGGGCCATGCGCGACTCCCTGTTCACCGAATCTCGCTCCCCTGACGGCTGGCACCCTTGATGGGAGTCTCCTGGTGCGACGGCGCGTCCAGATTCGTTTGGGCGCCCATCTGGACGGTGCCGCAAGGCTGTTCCGGATGGGTTTAACCCTAGGGCCGTTTCCAGGATCGTGATTCGGGCCATGCGCGACTCCCTGTTCACCGAATCTCACGCTGCCCTTTCCCCTGACGGCTGGCACCCTGATGGGAGTCTCCTGGTGCGACGGCGCGTCCAGATTCGTTTGGGCGCCCATCTGGACGGTGCTGCAAGGCTGTTCCGGATGGGTTTAACCCTAGTACCGTTTCCAGGATCGTGATTCGGGCCATGCGCGACTCCCTGTTCACCGAATCTCACGCTGCCCTTTCCCCTGACGGCTGGCACCCTTGATGGGAGTCTCCTGGTGCGATGGCGCGTCCAGATTCGTTTGGGCGCCCATCTAGACGGTGCCGCAAGGCTGTTCCGGATGGGTTTAACCCTAGGGCCGTGATGAGATGATGAGAAGAATACGTAATCCTTCATGACCCCCGATCTTGTAATGTACTTTAGCCGTGCTCGATCCAATTTAGAACAAAATTGTAGCCCACCGAGTCCCAGTGCACAGCATCCGACAGAGGCGGGCATCAAGAAGCTGTTCGGTTCCGTCACTTCTCGCAAAAAGCCTCACGTGACTCCTCCCCTCAACTCAGTCCAGTCACGCGGCATGGGCCCTGCCGGCTTTGGCAGCAAGTCAGTTCCGCTGGCAGCTTGGCTGATATGGTGCTTGCGGGAGTTGAACCCACAAATCCTGGCCATCCAGCAGCACCAGCAAGTGGACCCCTTAACTGCATCTCGCGCATATATCCGATGCAACCGCTGCGAGCCGGACGACTAGGCCAGCTAGCCCGCCGTGATTCATAGCCGCCGAAATCTAAATCCTCAAGGCACCCACAAACCCCGTCCCATGGCCATCCGTCAATCGCCCCAGCGTGAAGCCTACTGCGCAAAACTCCCATCAAAAAGCTGAACAAGGCGGTAAACAGGGTGACGCCAGCAAGCGTTGCCCAGCTGCCATTCCGTCATCAAATCCCTATCGTGCCGCGTAGCATGTTGCACTTTCCCGATCAAATGCAGTGTGCCTGGTATCCACAAGCCCGCCCCGCGCCCAGTCGTTTACCTGCTGTCAAAATGGCCGCTGCTACCTGTGCCGTTGCCGCCGCTGCCCCCTCCACCGCCAATATGTCAAGTTCAGAACGCTGCGCCGCTGTGCCCTGTGAACGGCAAAAAAGGGAAGGCAGTCGTTAAGGGCAGCACGTTGCGTCCCTAGTGAAATCGTACCAAGCCAACCAGCACGCCGCCCACAAATCAATCCCAGCCACATGGCAATCCCCTTGAATGCAAATCAAGAAGCCCCTCGTGATTCATCACCGCCGATTATGAACCCGCAAGGCATCCACAGGCCCCGCCCCGCGCCAATTCATCGATTGCCCCAGCGTGAAGCCTAGTGCGCGGCATCCACGTCAAAGGCTGAACAAGGCGGTAAACAGGGTGATGCCAACAAGTGTTGCCCAGCTGACATTCCGTTATCCAGACCCTAATGTGCCGCGTAGCATGTTGCATGTCCCCTATCAAAAACAGTGTACGTGGTACCCGCAAGCCGCCCCTCCCCCAGTCGTTTACCTGCTGTGAAAATGGCCGCTGCTACCTGTGCCGTTGTCGCCGCTGCACCTTCCATCGCCAGTGTGCCAAGTTCAGAACGCTGCGCCGCTGTGCCCTGTGAGCACTTGTTCATGAGCAGGTTAAGGGAGCGCCTAACGGCATTCTCGTACAACCCAAGCGTCCGAACTAAGCGCTGGCGTTCCGAGCGCTTTCCGACGCGAGGGCGAGGAGGCTGATGAGAAGCGCTTCCGAAGCTTGCCGAGCTCAGCGACGCGGTCTCAGAACTTCTTCGCCTACAACGTGGATGATCTCGGGAGAAATGTTAACTATTGTCGCGCCTTCTTCTGCAAACCCAAACAACGATTAAATCTGTATGCGGATGTTGCTTCCGCATAAATAGAACGCGTTATCTCAACATAACCGTCTAATACCTGCAGGCGTTCCAGTTCCTTCTTTTCCAAGACACCCACATTATATGCTCAAGTTTGGTTTGCTTCTCCGCTGGCCGGTTCGACGTTCGTTGGAGGGGCCAGCGCTGGATGCATTCTCAAGGGAAGCGAGCACGCTAGATCCCGCAACTACCACTACAACAATCGCAAATTAGAAACCAGCCATAAAGGATCAAAACTACGATTTCAATACTTGCCCGATTATGGGCATGGTTGGTTCCCTCCTTATCCCTTAAAGGTGTCCCTACTCTGAAGGATATTTTACAAGATATGTAAGGTCAGCGATCAATCACCAAGGGTGTAGCTATTTTTGACATTATGATACATCCTGTTCCGTACTTCAGGATCCAAAGACTACCGGCTAAGATGAAAGTTAATGTGGCTTGCAACCCTATGTTCTCACTTACATATCCTTATCATCATATTTCCGTGTATGGACGCGTCCCCCTGTGTCCCAGTTCAGGGGGTCAGGGCGCGCGCGCCTCGGCCGAGGCGCGCCCTGACCCCTGATTCCGGGCGGGCCGGCACCGACCCCTGCAGGTCCCAGGCTCAGCCAACAGATGATGAACTACCGTTACCAGGACAGCCTGTATTATAGGACAAGACGTGCCAACCTGCGTCCCAGTTTTGGGGGTCAGGGCGCGCCTTGGCTGAGGCGCGCCCTGAGCCCTGATTTGGGGCGGGCCGACCGGACGCCTGCAGGTCGCAGGGTCAGCCACCAGATAATCAAAATAAACAAAAACCGCTACTAGGACAGTCTGTAGTTACAGACCAGACGCGTCCGCCTGCATCCCGGTTTCGGGGTCAGGGCGCGCCCTGGCCGAGGCGCGCCCTGACCCCCAAAAAGACGTATTTTCTCAGGGCGCGCCCTGAGCCCTGATCTGTGGCCGCTACCTAACTCCTTCCCGGAAACACTACTCGGCTGTCGGCGCCGCAGCCGCTGCGGCTTGCTCTGATGTCTCCATCAGAGCACCACCACCACCACCACCACCACCACAAGCACCACCACCACCACAAGCACCACCAGCACCACAAGCACCACCAGCACCAGCATCCTCAGGAGCTGCTGTCGCGCCTGCTGGAGGTTTACGGCTGGGTGCGCGACGCGTTTGAGCCCGCCTCCCGCGCCGCGCTTCGGCTGAGCTGCCGCGCCGCCTGCGACGTCGTGGACAGATCCATAGAACGCCTCGTCGTACGGTCAACACTGAATACCAGCAAGATGATGATGCCGACGCCGATGACGGGGATGACGGAGATGCGGACCGGGGCTCTGGCGGCGCGCGGCCGCTGCGCCGGCGGCCGCGGCTCTGCCGCCCCGGCGACGACTGCAGTGCTCCCCGTGGGCCTTATGGTCCGCTTGCTGCGGGCGATGGTTCTGGAGCGCGGCTGCCGTCCCACGACTGTTGTATTGGACTTGCAGGACGAGCTGGAGCGCGAGCGGCAAGAGCGAGGGTAGGGCGGCCGCGGGGGGGCGGACTGGCGGGCGGGCCCCGTCCTGGCTGGGAGGTGGACATTGCAGCCGTGGAGCGCCCGCGTAGGCGACAAGGAGATGACGACCGGATGGTACCCGGATGGCCGTTGTGGCTGGATGGGTCATTGGAAGGAGCGAGAATGTGCAGCTGAAGGGGTGCGGCGACCGATCCGCGGGTCGCTCGGGGCGTTCCACCCACGGCGGAGATCGAGCAACGAGCATGCATGCCCGATTTCCTGCGATGCGCCTTTACCGCGGCCCGTATGAATTATCCATCATCGCGGGGCGGGGCAGGCGGTGTAGCGCCCCGCCCTGGCCACCTTGGGTGGCCCTCATGTCTCGCCGTACTGTCGCAACCCGTCCCATCCCTTCCCGACATGAAAACATGCCGTTTCCTCCCCTCCGCCCCTACCCCGAGCAGGTTGGCAGCGCTGTCCGTCTTTGCGGAGGCCGCCACCGGTAACGCTGGCGGCGGCGGCGAGGCTGGCGGCGGCACCGCCGCCACCGCTGCCACACCGGCCGCACATCCCCGCCGTTCCACGCCGCCAGCGACCTCCGGCGTCGTCGCCGGCATCACGTCGTTGCAGCTCCAGAACTTCTTCATAACGCCCGCCGCCGCCGCCGCCATCGCCGCCGCCGCGCCGTCGCTGACCAGCCTGAACGCCGTACGGTGCGACGTATCCGGTCTTCCCGCGCTACTGCGCGGCCAGGGCCCGTCCGACGGCAGTAGCAGCGGAATTAGCAGCGGCTGCGGAATTCGCAGCACACTGCGGCAGCTGACGCTGCGCCGTTGCAGCTGCTGGCCGCGGGAGTTGGGTGCCGTACTGGGCGGTTGCTCCTCCCTGGAGGACTTCACACTTCCCCTGGAGCGGGACCACGTCGCCAGCGGCGCGATCGACGCGCTGCACTGCCTGCCGCAGCTGCGGGCGCTGGACCTGTCGCCCGCGGGGCCGCACCGCCGCGGCGCCGAGGAGGCGGCGGCGGCGATGGCACGCATGACGGCGCTGACGCGCCTGCAGGCGCAGGAGGCGCCCCTGGTGGCGCTGGCGCCCGTACTGCACAACCTGCCGCTGCTCGCGTCGCTCAGCGGCGGGTCGTACACCTGTACGGAAGCTGAGATGTCGGCGCTGGCGAGCCTCACCGCGCTGACGTGGCTGCGGGTGCTGCGGATCAAAATGGCGGCGTCAGCGTTGGCGCTGGCGGCTCAGGGTGGGTCGGCGGCGGCGGCGACACCGAAGGTACCGTTGCCACCGTCGCTCCGGGAGCTTTTGGTGGAGGACGGCGCGGCGCCGGCGGTGCTCACGGCCCTGGCGATGCCGCCGACGCTGTCGTACTTGTTCGCCGACGTCGTGGTGCCGTACAACGAGTACGCGGACGAGGAGCTGCGGCTGCTGCCGCACGCCGCGGCAAGCCTGGCGGCGGCGGTGGCGCGGTTTGCTGGTGTGTTGGGTCCGGAGGGCAGCTTGGAGGTGCGGGGCCGCGCGGATGTGGGGCTGCTGGCGGCGCCGCCGGGGCAGCCGGGCGGGCACGGCGTGTGGCTGTCGGCGCTGGGGCTGCTGCGCGGGCTGCGGCGACTGAAGCTGTGTGCGCTGCGGTTCGAGGAGGCGGATGTGGCGCAGCTGGCGCCGCCGACGTTGGAGGTGAGGGGCGGTGGCCGGGAGGGGATAGAGGAGGGGCTGTAGGGGTCGACGTGGGCTGGAGGGGGCCGGGGGGACAGGCTGGGCTCCTGGGCAAGTTGGTGGACGTGTTGCGGCCGAAGGGAGGCCCACCAGGAGCTGCGGGGCATGACGCATGTGTCGCTGGGCTGACCCATGGGTTGCTGGGATGCCCTGGGAGCTTCCGTGCTCACATTAAAGCTCTCTATCCCGGCCCGTCATGTCAATCAAGACAGCGAAACCGCGATAACCCACCAAACCGATAACCGATAACTGACACCCTCCCTCCCTCCCTCCCACCCTCCTTACCCTCCCAGGAGCTGTACCTGGAGGACTGCGCCATGCCCCTGGCGGCGGTGGGCCGCCTGGCCCCCCTCACGGGGCTGAGGCGCCTGGAGCTGTGCCACGTCGACGAGTGTCGCTGCAAGGAGGCGCTGCGGGGGGTGCTGCTGGGGCTGCTGGCGGCGCTGCCCGGGCTCACCAGCCTGGGCTTCGGCTGCGCGCTGTCGCCGGAGGCGGCCAGTGCGCTGCGCTGGCTTCGGAGCGTGCTGCCAGGGACCCTGGGGCGTGACCCACGGGTCGTCGAGGAGCCGGAGGATTCGGAGGGATCCGAAGCGGACGGGGAGGGGGAGGGGAACGAGGCGGGGGGGGGAGGGCGCGGGTGGCGTGGAGGGGGTACGGGGAGGGGAGGAGGGGGGAGGCGTGGCCGGAAGGCGTGTGGCGGTGGATGAGCTGGATAGCGCGCAGTGGGGGGCACTGGGGCTGGAGACGAGGCCGCAGTCGGCGCCGGTGCCGGGGGGGGCTGCAGCCGAGGCGGCCCAGGCGGCGGCGATGTGGCCGGGCCCGGGCCCGGGCCCGGGGGCGGGGATTGGGCCCGGGGGGAATGAGGAAGGTTCAGGGCAGCCGGAGGGTTGGGGGGGCGGCGGGAGTGCGGGGTTGACAGCGGCGGTGGAGGAGGGGCCGGTGGAGGAGGGGGCGGAGGAGGGCCGGGGCCCAGGACTCGGGAGTCCGTACTCCTCCCCGTACTCCTCTCAAGCTTCCTCGGATTGAAGAGGATGACCCGGACAAATAGACCAATAGCACGGGACCACGGGACCACGGGACGAGGGTGCAGTGAGTGACCCATGGGGGAGGGGGCGGAGTGGTGCGCTGGCATGCAGTGCCCCGCCCACGGTCCCGATCACTGCGCCCACCAGGCGGGCGGGCGGGCGGGCGGGTGGGCGGGCGTACGGCATGCGAATACGAATGCGTGTTGCACGCCGTCTCGAGATCCGTTCAGATGAAGATGTGCGGCGGTGGTTCAAGCACGTCGGCGTCATCGCACATTTTGGATTTTGGGATATCATCTTGTTGTGCCGAAGTTACGCGCGATGATGCCGTACATCAGGGTCGTTGCCGGCGGGCGGGAGGCGCAGCTACGGCCGCACGGGCAATCGCTGTACGACAACGATCCCGTGGATTTCATGTCGCCTCGCCTCAACAGGCAGGCAGGTATCCACTCAGCTGTTGTTCGAAGCCGCGGGGCCGGTTACCCCATTAGTGGCAACGGGAACCGCACTTCGTAGGCCATATGCCATGACGGCTGCGTGCGTACGGCGGTTGTTTGTGTTTGTACTTCGTGGGCGGCCAGGGCAGAGGCGTGCGTGCGTGGTATGCAGTGGGCGTAGCGGTGCCCGACAGCTGCTCGTGTGCGTGTACGGCATCATGTGCGCAGTGCCCGATCTCCCAAACGAGCAGGAAGGTTGTGGGCATCCGAAGAGCGCTGTCGATTCGGCGATGGGCTTTTGGGCGGGCCGCCCCCGGCGGACTGTTGACCAGCTGGTACGGGTCTGCTCTCTGCTGCCTTTGCCACAGAGACTCGACATCATGTTATTGTAACCGTTGCAAGGTGGACCCGTATCCCGGATCATGTTGCTGTGCGGGTCCACCCTTGTGAGTTGTGACGGTCACTACATGCATCGCGGTCCTCGCGTCCTTTCCAATTCGGTAGATCCGCGTTGGTTGTCAGCACCGATCGATGGTGACCGGTGGCGACGCGAAACAACGGAAAACGACGACGGCAGGGCGCGGAGACCCCGAAAGGTGTGCTTGCCAAGGCAGTAAAAGGGGCGGACATCTTGTTGGAGCTGGTTCGAAAGGCAGGAAGGACTGTCAGCCGAGGGCCCACGTCCACACATCCGCATGCCTACCCCCGCCCCTCCTGCCTCTCGTGTTGCCGAACGAGCACGTCCCCGCCCCCGGCGGGCCATGTCCCTCTCCAGGGAGGCGGGGCAACGTGCCGCGAGCAGCAGCGACCCCACCGCCAAACGTACCCGCTGCACATACGGCAATAGAGGAGTGCTTCGGGCAACGAAGGGTAGCTGCCCTCCGGGACGACCGTCAGACTGATATCTGTGAAGATTCACATACGCCGTACGAGCGTCGAGGAATGCTGGCTCCCCGACAGACTTGACTGGCAGGCAGGACTGAGACCGCTCTCACCCCGCCTCACCTCCAGACACGCCGCTCTCCCCCCGGGCAACCAAGGCCCTCTGCATCCGACCCCGCCACATCTCACCCCGCCACACAACGCATGGGCGATCCGTCGCGCAGTCCACCCCCCAGGTCATAGGTCATAGCGCCATCGGCACCGGCACCGGCGCGCAACGCCGCCCGCCCGCCCGCCCGATAGGCAGCCAGGTGGGGCGCGGCAGTCGGGGGCCAGCCCCCTTTTGCGTGTCTCAGGGATTCACGCTCCTTTGCCCTTGTGCGGCAAGAACTCTCCTCCAGCGGGAGAGCCTCTCGACACGTACCGTATTCGCATAACCTCTCACACAGACTTGGCGAGCCAGCCAGCTTTCTTCGCCTCGACATCACCAAACCGAGCTCGAAGGAACAACAAGGGGCAAAACACGCAGCACTCGATTCTTCCCACTCGACCTCCCCGGGCCACAACCCCCGGGGCGCCCCGTCTGCCGGGGCTCTGGTGCGGTTCCTGCTCCGCTCGTTCGCTCCATTATGTACTTGCGTACGGCAGCACCGTACAAATCCGTCCGTACACACGTAGGGTACGTGCACGGCATGACGCAGTACGGCAAACCGGCTCCGCTCGACACTCGTACGACATGGGGCCTTCTCTCCCCACAGACACACACAGAAAACTCTCTTCGCGAGCGTTCCATCGCGTCCACAAGTCTGTGTGTGCTGTGCTGTTGGTCGCAGTTCCCCTGGGTGCGCCGAGTCCAGGTGTACCACCGCGGAAGGAAGTTCCGGAAGCATCCCACACTGCGACTGCGACTGCGACTGCGAGTGCCCACCCGCGGCCCTCCGCCGCCTGCGCGACGTTCCCCCCACCGCCTCCGACGCCATCCCGCCCCGGACTTCCACCCCCCCCGACCCATCGGCCGCCTCTAGCCCCGCTTACCCCCGGAGCATCGAGACTTCCGAGCGACCGCCGGACCCCTTCCCCTCCATCCCTCCATCCCTCCATCCCTCCATCCCTCCAGCTCCAGCAGCAGCACCGGCCGCAGCATCGGCTGCAGGGCCACAGCTGGCCTCACGGCACGACCCACCAGCCCCACCGACCCACGCGGCAACACTCCTCCGCCCAAGATGCGGTCACCGTCCCCTCCCCCCCTCCGCCGCCTCACTCCCGTCCGGCGGTAGACAAAAAGCGAGCTGGTCAGTCACGCGCCGTGCGCCCTCCTCCTCCGCCTCCTCCTCCTCCTCCTCCTCCCCAGCCAGTTAGTTGAGCTCCTTGACGGGCGCCCTCACCCGCACGTGCAGCTTGTCCGAGGCCTCTCGAATGGACAGCCGCTCCTCCGTCTGGATGCGCTCCTCCAGACCGATCAGCTCGTTGAACTCGGTGAAGTGCGCCAGACCCGCCAGGTCGTCTCGGGTGGTGCCCTGCAGATGACGTACATAGTACGGAAGTGCGTGAAAATCCAGAGAGGGATCCCGCAGAGTGCGGGGCAACACCAGCCGGGGGCAGGTGATGCTGGTGGGGTTGGCGGGGAGGGGGAGGGGGGTCGCAACCCACCAGCTGGGTGGGTCCCCCGTACCATCCCCATCCCCATCCCAGCCACAGCCTCAGCACTGGTGCATGTACACAAATGTACTGCAGTACAGCCGTGCTGTCCTACCTTGACGGCCAGGGTTTCGTACACATTGAGCAGCGCCCGAGTTGCGGCGTACAGCCCCGCCAGCGGGTAGACCACCAGGTGGAAGCCCATGGCGGCTAGCTCCTCGGGGGTGTGGAGGGGGGTGACGCCGCCCTCCAGCATGTTGCACACGCGCAGGCCCTGTGGCGGGGAGGTAGGGAGGGAGGCAGGAGGGCAGGAGGGCAGGACGGACGGAGCGGGTCCGTTGGCATGGGACTTGGGAGGTGTTTGGTTGCGCTTCTTAGAGGGGAGATAGTGCGGCGCGTGAGTGGAGAGGCGGTTGTGGACATCGGGAAACGCGGCGAGGGAGTCGTCGTCGGCGGCGGGTGGAGGTGGTGGGAGGTGGAGGTGGTGGGATGTGGGATGCGGCTGCGCCGTCTGCACTGATTTGGAATTCCGACCCCGGGGACCGAACAGGGCATTCCGGCCTCCCCATCGTGTTCCCTCCCCGCCCTCCGGCGCGGCCAACCGAGCAGCAACCCCGCGGCCCTCGCCCTCCGGCTGGGCCCCCAACCCCACCCCACCTTGGTCTCCTTGCCCACCAGCCGCAGCTCCTCCTCCCCGCGGGGCGCCTCCACGAAGGTGGCGTCCGCCCCCGCGTCCGCGTACAGGTTGGCCCGCTTGATGGCCTCCTCCAGTCCGTACTTGGCGCTGATGCCGCGCGCGTCCGTCCGGGCCACCAGGAAGAAGTCCGAGTCGCCGATGACCTCGCGGGCCGCGGCGATCTGGGGTGATGAGGGGGGGGTGGGACCAGGTGGGGGGTGGGTTGAGGGGTCGGGGAGGTCAGGGTTGAAGTGGTGTACGGGCGAGGGCAGCTCCTGGACGGAGGTGACAGGATGGGTGCAGGGCGTGAAGGGGGTCGGGGCCATCGAGCGCACTCCATTTTTTCATATCGTCTCGTCTGACCTCTGGCTGCGGCTGACCTGACCATATGGCCAGCCGGGTGGTGGGTGGGGAGCAGGTCCCCGAATCACGGCCGCGTCACCGCCCGCTCGGCCCGCCGTTCAAAGCACGGAGACAGGCGCCGGTGCCCTCGACCCGCCTCTCCCGCTGCCCCCGTCCTGTCCTACACGGCCGTCTACGCCATCCACCACATAGGGCCCCCGGGAGCGCGTGCGACTGTGGGGGCACTGTATGCGTGTGTAGCGAGAAACCCGCCAGGGCACCCGCGAGAGTCAGTGTGTGAATCGTAGGGCTGTACACCATTGGTCAAACGTATAAAAGTAAACCAGTGCGGTGTTTTGAGGCACCAGTGCTCCCCCCATGTTACAGCCCCCGCTCCCAGGGCCCCGCACCCCACCGCACCGCACAGCACCCCGCCGCACAGCACCCCGCCGCACCCCACCCCACCGCACCCCAACCCACCCCACCCCACCGCACCCCAACCCACCGCACCCCGACCCCACCGCACCGCACCTTGGCGGCGAACTCCTCCATCTCGATGACCTCCTTGTTGCGCAGGTGGCCCATGCGCTTGGGCCAGGCCTGGTCCTCCAGGAAGCAGCCCCGGCAGCCCGCCGTGATGAGCTGCCGGATGGTCCGCTGCACGTTGAGCACGTTGCCGCCACCTGGCAGCCGCGCCGCCACCATCATCACAGGGGAGGGAGGGAGGGAGCACTAGGGTTTAGGGCGGCTGCGCGCACGGCGGGTGGGCCCTACGGGACGAGCGCAGGGCCGCTGCGCAGCCCTGTCGTACATAGTCACCGGCAGAAATCAAAACGAAACGGCACGCATATTCGAAAATGTGAAGAAAGATGCCTCACGGACCTCAAACAAACGTTTGCCTGGAGAGGCCGTTGCTGCGCCGGCTGCCCGGTGGGTCTTGACTAGGCAACCGCTGAAAGGTGGACCCCCAGTCCTGACCCGGTGGGACAATGGTGCGGACTCCGACCGGATTGCGCTATCTGCTCGCAGAGCCCCGGTCGCCCTCCACGCACAGCTCTGCACAGGCAATTGGCGTTCCCAGTCACGCGCCCACAGTCCCGCTGTACCCCCAGGCAGCCCCGATCCCGTTGTGACGTGCCGTTGTGCGCGCGGAGGAGTCGACGGGAAGCCCACCAGCCCGTCGTCCAGCGGACACACTCTCTCCCCCGATCACAACCAACGACGCGGCTGCCGCCGTTCAACAGGTCGGGACACTGCTGTATGTGCGTCGCGCTCTCGACCCATGGGTCGCTTAGGTGCTGCAAAGTACAATAACGCTACCGAATGACCTCTTCTAACCGCCCGGTGCCCCGGCCCAAACCCAGACACGCCACGTCCCGTGCCTTCCCAGCTCGCCATCGCGGCGCCCGTCCTCCTCCGCCCCTGCGCCCAGAAGCGCTTCCCACGTCCGCCGCTCCCAACCCCTCAACCCCAGACGCTGTTGATGCCCGTGTCCCGGGTTACCTGCACCCCGAAGGTAAGTAACGCGACGCTCGAGCTCTCAGCGCATCCTATTCAAATCTCACTGTCTAATGCCGTACTGTACAACTTCAAGGGTCCGAAACACCCACCGGTGTCAGCGTCCGCGATCACGGGCAGCCCCGCGGGTATGGCGCCCGTTATCTGGCCCGCCTTCCGCGCCATCTCGGGGGAGGTGAGCAGCCCCAGGTCGGGCTCACCCAGGCCCGTGGCCGCAACCTGCGGGGCCAGACGAGCCGGAAGGGCCGGGAGGGGGGTGGTCAGGGCGCCAGACGCTGCTCCAGGGACAGCTACCTGTGAAAGCGCAACCTGATCTCCAGGGCGTTGTCGTGCGCGGTTGGTTATGCGCATCACCTCGTTAACGGATTCAGATAACCGCCAACTCCCTGATTCATATCACTTCAGTCGCGATGGAGCCGGGATCGCCTACGCCGTAGCCACCCCCGGTGGCGGCTTCCTGAGGCCCGCGCCCATCCGCGGCCGTCTGCCCATCTGCGGCTCCTTTGAGGGTCTATGGGGTGGCGTCCCACCCGCCACTGTCCTACATGGCCCGCATCGCCGACGTGCTGATCTCACGGGATGGGGTTACCTCCGGGGGGTGGGGTTGCCCCACGCACATTTCGCGCACGCACTTGCCGGCAGTACCGGTAAGCATCCGAGCGTACACATGAGAACCCCAGGGTCAACCCTAGGGTCATTTAGCATCGAGGTGGTTGGGGGAGGTCAGGCAGCTCGGGGGCAACCAACGACGGCACCACCCGCCGACGCCGTCTTAATTCACCCGTAGATGCACGGCGCACCGCTGGTTGGTGTTGAGACCTGGTGCCCCACCCTCCGATCATCCCGTACCTAAATAATACTTTAGGGCAACGCCCACGCTACGCACAACCTCTGTCGCAGATCAGCATCGACTTGAATCGGTCGGCGCCGGCATGTGGGGCGGTTCCAGTGGTTTGGTGCTTCTGGCAACCAAGCAGGGTTCCGCACATCACGGATTCGCACCGCAAAACACGGCACCTTGCCGAAACTGTTAGAAAATAAAATTAAAAAACTGCTAAATATAACTTCAAATCGCTTGCTTGCAAGGAGCACTAACAGACGAGCGTCGGCCGCACTCGGCGACGGTGGGAAGACAGCCCCCGTGACTTGACTCACCGCATAGCCACTGCGCCAGATCCAGCATCGAATTATGTGCGGAAACGAACCAAACGTGGGAAGAGCATCAGTCGTGTTATTACGGGCTGGTGTGCCAAACGATACACTCGCCATGCGCCCGCTTGCCCACCCGCAGTTCCGCACCTGACAAAGCAGGCTTTATGACCAGCTCGTGCAGCGATCTTAGCTGATAACGCGTCGTAAACGCCTGCGCCATCCATACAATCAGCCAGACTGAGAAGGACTGTGACTTGTAACGCCCGAAGTCTCTCCCGGCGCCGACGCCCACTGACCTGGCGCCAAGACGCACCCATTCTCCTCGATCAGCCTATGGATTGTTGTTTTGGCACCGTTAGATCCGTTCGTCGCTCCACATACAACACGCCCGCGGGGCTGGCGACTCCGCTGGGCAACCTTCGACGCCGATACATTTGAGGAGAGCTTCATTGTGCAATCTACTTATCGACGTTTAGCTGTGGCCGCCTGGCGCTAAATCTCTTGTGTTGTAGTCGTTGGAGAAAATTGGCGAGTGGACGAAAGCCTCGAAATCAATTGTCTAGATGTCGATGTGTCACGACTGGCTTGATCAAGCCAATTGTGAGTTATGCCAAACAAAAGGATCGCAGACAAAATAGCTGACGTCGGCAGACTCTGCCGTACGGCAGCTTTTTGCCTGAGCTCAGTGAGAATGTAACGCCAGCTCGGCCCGTTAGAGGAACCGGTCATGAAGTGCGGCACCGAAATCACCGATTGGTGTGCCTGATTGCAGCTGATCATGATTTCGCCAACGGAACAGGCGGAAACGATCGCATTGCACGTTTCCATTTCTTTGAAATGTGCATCTTACAATTGCATACCAAACACGCGTATCTGATTCCACGCCTTCGTCACGGAGTCGGCATGCGTTAACACGCAGCTGTAGCTCTAGCGCGGCGCAACGCAAACACAACCACCTACGCGCGATTCGGCCTGCAGTGAGATTGCGATCTGCGTTGAAGCTTATCAGGAAAACTAAAATCTGCTAGCAACCCTGCAATTAGCGCAGGTGCGGTACCGTTTGTTGCCGTCAGCCTCGCGATGCGTCACTAGCGTCTTGAGCGATGCAACTCATGCCGGAAAGCAAACGTCCCATATGCGGCCGCAGGCTCAACCCAGCGGCGCATGGAGCCGCTACCGCGGTTTGAATCTGCTTCCAAATGCACGCGACACCGTGGACTCCTAAGACCGCATACATTCGTTATCCAGGTGCACCAGAGTGCACTCCGCCCTGCTCCGCCGTCGTCAGCAAACCTTTCTCATTGCGTTTTCCGGGGTGGACTAGCCCCAACCCTGGGCGGCGCATCCCGATCAATGGAGCAGGTGCCGCCGCGACCGACGCGATGCGGGTGCGAGATCTTTCCACAGATGCCGTACGGTGTGGTGGCGACGCCGCCTGGGCTCCAACATGCCTCTCGGTGGGGCCCGGATGTCCGCACACGACGACATGACCAGCGACTCCTCACCCTCGAGGACCGGCCCCCCAGTGCGACCACCCAATCACCCGATCGCCCCGGGTCGACCAACTTCGTCTCCGGCGTCCAGCCGGCCGCCCCATACATCCCACATCGTTACCTGCGGCGCGTTTGTGTTGCGCCGCAGGTTAAGCTGCAGGCTGCGGCTGATGAGGAGTTGGGCTTTCACGGGTGTTTCAGTAATAACCGTAACAACGTATCTGAATTAATGAATGAACGTTACAGCGGACCCCAAAGGGACCAACGTTGATCAACGTAAATGCAACATCACATCACGCGGCCCAACGGAGGGAATCGACTAGGGGAGAGGACCTCCTCCTCCTCCTGCTCCACCACCACCACCCCCTGACCCCGCCAGTGGAGACCCCGCCAGTGGCGCCGCAAGTCGCACTGCGGGGCCCGGACCTCACGGACTTCTCTCTGGCCCGCACCGGGTCGACCCGTGGGTCGCAGACGGCCACGCGGTTTCCTTTCCGGAAACCGCCGCTACGGAGAGGAAAGAACGCAACCCGTTTTCAACGGCCAGCCGTGAGGGGGGCGATCCGGCCGACATCCCATATACATGTGCATGTACATGTGCATGTGCACCTTGATCCGAGCCGGGCCAAGTCCCACGGAGATCTCTCCACCCACCGCAGCCTACTTACTCCCACCTCCGTGCGGGGGTGGGAGTCACCCCAACCCCCTCCCTCTCTCGTCTGCGCAATGATAAGCTTCGTGCCGTACAGAACCGCGCACGTGCACCGCAACCCTTTCGCTGACCCGCCGGCCCACACCCCTACCACGTGGGAGATGGGAGATGGGACACAAACACAGCCTTGAAGGCCGCGGCATACAACGAACGCAACCCGGCACGGCCGCCCCACATATCGCCCCCCCCATGACGTGTGTGCGCTCTCATAGCGGTGTTGACATGCGTCATTGCTGTCGACCCTGTCAAACAGCAGGATGTACATCACATCAAACCAATGACAGCCGCAAAACAGCCGTGGCAGGGGCGCCACACTCGCTCGCTCGCCCCCCCATCATCCTCCCGCCCAGACAGGACACGTGTTGTCGCCCCAACGTGAACGCTCTCGAGTCGCCATCAATGAAAAGGTATTGTCATCATTAAGGATGCTACAGCGGACCCCGCGGTACGCGGTAAGGTATGATTGAAGATTTGTAGTTAGTACCCCAACCGAAGCGGTCAGAGACAACGGATGGAGGAGCAGGTGGGGGAGAAGCCGGGCGGCCTCCGAAAAGAGGATGAAAACAGTGGCGGTTGGCCATGACGGGCGGTCGGCCGCACCCCGCCGGTGTCCGCGACGACGCCACCCTCACCAGCGGCAGCCGCAACCCCCACTGCTGAGACGGTCCGTGCCAGTGCTGCTACTGCTTCTGCTACTGCTATTGCTACTACCGCTGCCGCTGCCGCTGCCGCTGCAACTGCCGCTGTCGCTGCAATGCCCCCTGGACGGCATCTCCGGCTGAATGGTAAGGGTCGCATTGTCCGCACCGCGCCCGGGGTTCGCCGCACCTCCGCCGTCCCTTCCACGGTGGCAGCGCATTCGGATGACCCGGATGACCCGGCGGTGTGTTGAGAAACAAAACCCCACCGAACCCCGGATGA
This sequence comes from Eudorina sp. 2006-703-Eu-15, assembly GCA_003117195.1. NCBI lineage: Eukaryota > Viridiplantae > Chlorophyta > Chlorophyceae > Chlamydomonadales > Volvocaceae > Eudorina > Eudorina sp. 2006-703-Eu-15. Next base: position 87,167 of record BDSI01000189.1, read on the forward strand.
CCCGGAACCGGACCCGGATGACCCGCTGTGTGTGTGTGTGCAATGCCGTCGGCGCGATCTGCGGCAACACCACGCGCTCTCAGCAGCTGCCCACCTCCCCCCTTTCATCCCCGGACCTCGAACCCCAAAGCTCCCTCCCCGGAAGCGCCGCCGCGGCCTGATGGCCACCTCATGCTGGCCTGCTGGCCACCTCATGCTGGCCTGCTGGCCACCTCATGCTGGCCTGCTGGCCACCTCATGCTGGCCTGCTGGCCACCTCATGCTGGCCTGCTGGCCACCTCATGCTGGCCTGATGCCCATGACGCAGCGGTGGCGGTGGTCCGTCTCCACCGTCACCACCTCCCGGAACCCGGCGGCGCGCATGGCGGCCTAGCGGGGGGGGGCCGAGGGAGAGGGCGCAGGGGAGGGCGGAGGGCGGGGGGGGGAGTCAGGGCGGGCGGATGATGGGGAGGGGGGGGATCAGGGGTATCGGAAATTGGCGGGCGGGGGGTGCATCTTCGGGTCGGGTGGACGGCCGATGGGGCAGCTCCAGGAACGGGCCCCCCATCCCGCCCCCCACAGAACGTTCTTCCAGGACATCAAAAACACAACAAACAACGTCCGGCGGGCAAGCGGAGCTCCGAAACGGTTGCACATTGTAGGGCCCAGTACCCCGAGCACCGGGAAGCTGCCGGTGTTGGCGTGTCGTCCGGAATCACAAGTCAGCCAGGGACCACCCCGCTCTCGGAGTGCAGGTAGCGACCCACCCACCCACCCACCCACCCACCCACCCACCCACCCACCCACCCACCCACCCACCCACCCACCCACCCACCCACCCACCCACCCACCATCCCACCATCCCGCCCACCCTTGTCCCACACGTCAGCATGGGTGGGGTTCCCGGAGCTCACTCCGCCTCCCCGGCCAACCCCTCAGGCCCCTGGCAGCATCCCCTCCCCCCTCCCCTGCCGTCACCAGCGACCGCCTACCCCCTCCCCCCCTGCCGTACCTCCAGGTCGTAGCTGTAGTACTGGTCGGACCACGGCTCGGTGGACTTCATGAGGGTGAAGAGGGCGGGGGGCAGGTTCTGGATGGTGGCCGACCTGCGCGAGGGGAGGGGGAGGGGCGAGTGGGGGAGGGCGAGTGGGGAGGGGCGAGTGGGGGAGGGACGGGTGGGGAGGGGCGAGTGGGGTGGGGAGGGGGGGGTGGGGAGGGGCGAGTGGTGAAAGGGGGGCGGAAGGGTGTTGGGAGCAGTGTCGGGGGTTCCATTGAGACCTCGTTCGAGGGGGATCGTTGCGCGCTGACAACACGCACAAGAAAGACAGACCCGCGACAAATCCCAAACCCCAAGTCCAGATGATGGTGGGAATCGACAACTTCTGAGAGAACTTGGACTGTTGTGGACACCGCCCCGACAACTCCCAACCCCGCCCACTTTCCCCTCACGAAGGAAGCACAAGCACACGGCGTGATGAACTGTAACGTGCGATAGCTGTACTGCGACGGCCTGGAACGGTGCCGTACTGCCGTACCTAGGGTTGTTGTCAATAAAGGCCAGCACGCCACCCGGCCGCAGCACCCGAGCGGACTCCGAAATGAAGGAGTCTATGACAGCCTGCGGTGGGGTGTGTGTGTGTGTGGGGGGGGGGGGGTTGTGGGGGTGTGTAGGGTTGGAGGGGTACGGGGCAGGGTCGGGAGAAGCATCGGTACGGCGAGTGATACGGCACAATGCGAATCGGGGAACACGACGTCCCGCTGTTGGTTACCGAGGTAATGCCCAACAGTGGTTGGGGTAGTGGGTCGGAGGCAAAAGATTGTGTTACGGTGTGCCAACAATCCGCCTTGCGTGCGGATTGGTGGGTTGGTTGGTTGTTACCTGTTGTACAGGCCTTACGGCTATAAACCTGTGTTCCCCCGCAACGGTCATCCGTCAAAGGGCGCACAAAAGACCAAAAGGACAAAGGGTAGCGGAATCTCTCATCTCTGCAGCTTTCCCTTCCGCAACTTCTGCACCTGATATAAGGAGTGACCAAGCTTGCACGAAGTCAAACCAGAGCGCGGTTCCGCGCATATCTGTGTCAGCGGGAAGATCTACCGCGCGACGCAGTGGTTCGTAAACCGGACATTCAATCAGCACATGCAGCTCATCCTCCACCGCCCCACTATTGCAAACCCGGCCCAAAGTCCGTGTATTGCGCGGAGTCCTGGCCCTTGCGCGAGCCGCGAAACCTCCAGGTCCCAGCGGCCAAGCCGAAATCGCATCAGCGCCGTGTGGTGTTTCCTCGGCATCCTAGACGTCATATGGTCAAGCTTTCGCTTGTGATCGATCGGTGTGTACGCAAGGCCCATCCAGTTCAGGTACCGACATGCTGTCACGCCCGGCCCCTGCACTCCAGCCCTATCGGTGTACTCAGGGAAGCCCTTGGGGTCCTGATCCAGGCAATCAGCAGAACAATCGTAGAGCAGTCTGCGCCGAAATCCTAAGAGCAAATCTCCAAAAGGGAAATATCTAGCGCAACAACGGCCTTGGCCTTGGCCTCCGCACTGAGCACCTCCTCCACATGCGCCTTATAGTCGAACCCCAGGGTTTCGAAAATCCGAAGTATGGGATTGGGAGGATGTCCGTATAACAATGCCCGTCCTGGGTTTTATAGTAGTTAAAAGGTGGATCCGAGGTTTGTATAACTGCATGTCCGCAAACCCATACACAGACCGCGACACGCACCCACCCAACCATCCAACCGCCCACCCGCCCACTCACCCGACCGCACCCGCCCCCCCACCCCCGCCCCCCCGCACCCGCTCACCCCACGGCCCCCGCCCCCCCGCACTCGCTCACCGAGGGGCACTCGTGGATGACGAAGTTGAAGTTGACCATGTCCAGTGAGCCGTCCGCGAAGGGGCTCTGCTCCGCCAGGCCGCGGAGGTACGTGATGGGGGCCGCGGGCTGGGAGGAACGGGGCGGCGGCGGCGGCAGCGGCGGCGGCGGCGGCGGTAAAGTGGAAAGGGGTGTGGCGGGTCACACGGACAGGACGATTGGGCGGAAGAGGAGGGACATGTTGCGCAGCGGAGGTTGGCGCAAGGAGCAGGGGTGACAACAGCTCGGTCTGCGGAGTGGCCGTGTCGGACCCGGACCTGGAGGACGGGAGAGGGCTTCCTTCCACAGCGGACACGGGGGAAGGACGGGCGGGGGGGGGGGCGCCGGAAACGCCCTGTCGCGGACGGGTCCTCCCCCTCGCTGCCGGTCCAGATGTAGCGAGGGCAAGCGGGTGCCCTGACCAGCAGTCCACCACACCAACGGCGCCTCACCCCTCACTGACTGGAGCCGTCGGTGTGCTGTATCCCCACGGCTACCGCAATATCCACGGCTACACACTGGGCGTTCCTCGCCCGCCCGAGGTCTCTCGACCCAAGCCCCCCTGCTAGCCACCTCCCCGCTCTTACCAGACACAACCACACCGCAACGAACCCGCCCGCGCGCGCACCTTCTGCGACGGCGCCGCGGCGCGGCGGCGCCGCTCGTACTCCGCCACCGCCAGGAAGTACGGCGACAGGTCCAGTCCCGTGACGGCGGCGGCCGCCGGGAACTGCTCCGCCAGCCACTGGGTGGACATCCCCGTGGAGCAGCCCATGTCCACGATGGTGGAGGGGGAGGGCAGGCCGTGCTGGGCGTGGTACGACTGTGTACGGCCGCCGGGAGGGGAGGGGGGGACAAAGGGACGGTCCACGGTTGTTTGGAACAGAGGGAGTGAGTGGACGCAGGAGGGGCGCCTCAGGTGGGACCGAGGACTGAGAGGTGGCCTTCGCGGGCCTCGGCGGCTGGCTGCTGTGAGCTGTGAGAGGCGGAGGGCAGTCTTCCGCCGGGGGGGGGGCTGTGGGCCGCAACCAGCCCTGACGAGCAGCTCTACCCGCCAGACCGCACCAGAGCCACCCAGCCGGTGGCCTCCGTCGCCACCCGCCCATCCCCGGGTGCCGCATGTACCGTACGAGCCGTACGAGCCGTACGAGCATGTGCGCTGTATTCCGTTCCCTCCCCTCCCCTTCTCCTCCGTGCACAATGCACCAAAACACGCGCGTGGCTCCCTTTCCGCCGCCCACATGCGCACACCGGCTGTCACACCCGCCGTACACACCCGTCCTCGGGTGGGCCACCCTGGAGTCCGACACACAGCGCACAAGAACGGCGGCAGTGAGTGCCGCTCCCCCCCAACCCCCGGCAACCTCCATCCATCCGCAGTAAGACCTCGACGTCGTCCCCCCGAGTGCGTGTGTGCGTGTGTGCGCGTGTGCGTGTGTGCGTGTGTGCGTGTGCGTGTGTGCGTGTGTGCGTGCGTGTGTGCGTGCGTGCGTGTGTGCGTGCGTGTGTGCGTGCGTGTGTGCGTGCGTGTGTGCGTGCGTGCGTGTGTTTAGGAAAGAAGCCCGCCCGACCCGAACCAAGGACCAATATACTTTCCAGATTAACCTGCGTATCGGAAAACATGAAAACAGCAACAAGGCAGCCGCGCCACCACCGACAAGAGTTGCAGAACAAAACAAGACCCGGCAGGAAATGGGCAACCCAGCAGTACCCGAACCGAATTGATATTAATGATACCGACCTATTGAAAAGTGAAGACGTAGACGCCGGCGACCACGAAGCAGCCAGATGGGGATAACAAGGGACACGGGAAAGGAAGCAGACGGTCAGCGAAGAGAGCCAGCGTTGCGGACATAAGTACATGATGCAAACATCAAAACAAACCTATGGTGGTGCCGCGGCGCAAACAGGGTGTGGACGCGGGACGGTGCAGATTTATGCGGACGGGCCGTAGGACAGCTGTACGGCAGGCGTCGTACAACGGGTGTGTTGAGATGGGATGGATGGGGGCCGGGCAGCGGGCCAAGGTGAGCTGGCTCCCCACCAACCCGGCCGAGGACAGGATGCCACCACGCGAGAGGGGCATCGGTCCGGGGCTATGCATGGTTACAGGTGGCACGAGGTCGCGACGGACAGGAGAAAGAGTCCGACACAGCGGGGGGCATAGATGAGGGACAGGTGCCGCGGGTGGGGGGGGTGGGGGGTGGGGGGGGGTGCGGGGGGTTGGTGTGTGTGTGTGTGTGTGGTACAGACGGGGGACGTGACGACGACGGCCCTGTGCGGACATCGGGAGGATGAAGGGTACGAGGGCGGCGGCGGTCGACGAGACGTGGGCCTGACAGGGAAGGGGGGAAGAGGCGGAGCGTGTTGTCGGAGCCAGCGGGACGAGCACGTGACAGGGCACGCAGTGGGGGACAGGCGGGGCACGTGGCAGTGGAAGGGGGTGGAGGGCAGGAAGTTGGGGACGGGAGGGAGGCGCTGGAGAGGAGGACGGACGGGAGGGTGGAGGGGGTGGCGGGGGGGAGAGGGGGATTGGAGGTGGCTGGGGGAGGGGGCGATTGGAGGTGGCAGGGGGGAGGGGGGGATTGGAGGTGGCGGGGGGAGGGGGGGATTGGAGGGGCGGGGGGAGGGGGGGATTGGAGGTGGCGGGGGGGAGAGGGGGATTGGAGGTGGCGGGGAGCGCCGGGTGGCCGCTGGGCTAATCGGCGGTCTGAGAGGTCGCGTGGACGTAGACGAGGCAGCCATCCGTAGACGCCGATAGAACAGCAGGAGCGGCGCCGCAGGATGCGACGGACGAAGCCCGGCATCAGGTCGGCGGTCGGGGCAGGCTCCACATCGCGGATCTCGTGTGTGCGTGTGTGCGTGTGTGCGTGTGTGCGCGTTTGGGTTCGGGGGGCCTCGTGGCCTCATTGCCCGACGGATGCCAGCATGCCATATGCACGTGGGGTCCACGTGGGTCGGCAAGAGGCACAGCGCTGCACCACCGCTGCCGCCGCTGCTGCCGCTGCGTCGTTGCCCAAAGGAGGGGGGCCCTGAGGAGCTCACCTTGAGCGCGTCGGTGACGCCGCCCCGCAGCCTCTCAAAGCACTGCGCCGGCGTCCACTCCTTCTTGTCCTGCGAGAAGATGGGAGGGGGCGGCGCCGAATGACTTCTCAACGTCGGGCGGGCTGGTGTTCTTGCGGTGTAACGCAGCGGCGCTCCAGGTCGGCAGTCCGTCCAGACACGCCTTATGAGAAGCACCATTTGCCCCCTGACGCCATATCCAGAGAGTGTGTCCCCCCTGGAGCACACACGCAGGCACAATTCGGGTTTCGGGTTCCGGGTATGCCGGGTGCCATTTACTTCCGTCGCCTACATCGCCTGGTATGCTGGACTTCGCTTCTCGCGGCTCAGTTCTCTTTTACACACACGGGGGCGGGTTCCTCGCTGTCCGCACCCGACACGTCATGTGGGCAGCACTCACGGTCAGTTGAGGCGCCCGCTCCCCGCCCCCGCCCTTGCGTCCTTCCCTATCACTCGGCAGGCAGGCAGGCAGGCAGGCAGGTGGTAGCGCACCCCCCGCTATGGGCGCTCCCCGCCCAGCACGTGCATTACACCCCCGGTTCCCTATGCCGTACACCCTTCCCCAAGGACTGCCCTTACCCCGGCCCACCCCACCCCACCCCACCCCACCCCACCCACAGGGCGCCACCACGCCCATCCCTCGGCTCGCCGCCCCGGTCCCCGACCCCCTCTCCGACCTCAACCCCTCCAACCTTGAAGGTGCGGATGGCAATGGCGTACGTGGCGGGCTCAACCTCGTAGGCCGCCAGCCACTCCAGGTTGCCAGCGGGGTAGGCGTGGAAGGGCTTCAGGTAGTAGTCGGGGTAGGTCAGGGCGGGGGCCTCGAACTGGGACTTCAGCTCCTCGAGCTGACCGGGGGGAGGGGGGGGAGGGGAGGAGGGAGGCCGCGGCCAAGCGAGGCGGAGGCAGGGAACGCGGGACCGTAGCGAGTGCGAGTTCAGCTACTAAAATTAAAACGAAAGGAGTGGGGCAGCATACCAGCATTTGAGCCGTGTCGCAAACATGCAGGGAGCTGACGACACGACCGCAGGGACAGTTCGGAGTTGGGGAGTAGGGACTGGGGGTAAGGGACAGATGGGCTTTAAAGCTGCCGTCGAGACGAGGGCAGTGGGGCACTGGGGTGTGTGATCTTGTAGTGGAAGTGGGCCGGGCATCCGCGCCCTCTGCACCCAGAACACTGGCGGGGCTGGCGGGGGTTCTTAAGGACGAAAGCGGCCACGGAGGGCCGCATCTCGCTGTTCCGTGACCCCGTCGTACGGGTACAGCTACCGTACCGCATCCATTCATCCATAGGGCCCGTGCGTGTGTGTCCATACGGCCATCTGATGTTCCATAAGGCCCGTGTGGCCATCCCTGTCCACACAGCCGTCCTGCTCCCCCTGATTTCAACCTCGACAGCGACACCGCGAAACGTCCTACTCCCCACCCTCCTCCTCCTCCTCCTCCTCCTCCTCCTCCTCCCTGAGGCCGATGTAGGGCCGCCACTCCGCCCCGACACCCCCCGCCCCTCCGGCCATAAGGCCCCCCGCCCGTGGCTACACACACCCCGCCTGGCGCTGTGGTGGTGTACGGCAGCATGCGCGCCAATACATAATGTAGCATGCCACCCAGACGCCCCTCCCTGCCCCTTCGTGGCTCGCCGGCAGTACGTTGTGTACGGACTCCGGGCGGGCATTGCTGACACCGACACCGGCAGTACGGCAGTAGGTTACGATCGGTTGTGTGTTGTGACCCGGGCCAGGGGCGGCACCACCCACGGCCGCGCCACCCTTCGCGCCCCCTTGCCATGGATCGATGGATGCCGCGCCGTATCCCCCCCCCGGGTCGTCCCCGCACCGCCTCCAATCCCCCTCTCGATCCGATTCCATCCCCGATCCATGTGTGGGCCTGGTGCGCCCTCCCCTCCCCCCCGTCGGGTCCTCATCCCCTCGCAGCTCGCACCTCTAGCTTCCCCTGCGGCCCTGCCATCTCTTCAACTGCTTGCCCGGGCAGGGCAGGGCCGGGCCGGGCAGCCGCTGATGCTGATGCTGATGCTGATGCCGGGCGCCCGCCTCGTGTCCCGGGGTCAGGCTTCATGGCTGCGCGCGCAGCCGGTTATCCGACCCACGCCTCGAAACCCTAGACCCCACCACACGCACACGCGCCTCGCGGGGCCCGGCCCCTACACCGCCCTGCCCCGCCCCGCCTCTCCGCGCAACACCCGGCCACCCCACCCAACCCAACCCCATCCCCCCGCCCGCCTCCCCTGTCCCCTGTGTCCCCCGGCACCGCCGCACCACCGCACCTCCTTCATCCGCTGCAGCTCCTGCACGTGCGCATCCCACCGCACCCCCCGGCTCTCCGCCGAATTCTTCATGGCCTGTGTCGGGAGGGGGCGGCAGCAAGAAGGGGGGGTATAGGAAAATGGTGGACATACTCAAACTGAGCTGCTGCCAGAGCAAGAGGCGGGGGGGTCTCACGGGGTTCAGGGTCCGGATGGCCGCGGGACCCGAGGACGGCGAGTAGGTCAAGGGGGGGACCAGTCCAGGTCCAGGGGGAGCAGTCTGACGGGTCCATGGCACCGGCTCATGCCCACTGCGACCCTGTCCTACCCCCCCGCCGTCACAGCCCCTGGCCCCAGGCTTGCCCAGCTTAGCGCACAAGCCGTGGGGCGGGGGAGGGGGACGATCCATTTCATCAGGCAGCACAGCCAGCACTGCACTCGACTGAGCGGCCGCCGGGTGGGGGGGTCCGCCGCCCGGCGGCCGTTCATGGGCGAGAGGACGAGGAGTGTACGACGGAAGCCCCGCCGTACCTGCTTAGCCATGACCTTCATAGCGCCGTACAAAGGGGGCGTGTTGATGGCCCAATTGACCACCCTGGACAACATGCTGTCACCTGGATGGAGGACACGCAGGGCCATCAGGGGCCCCCGCATTATGTGGGAAGGACGTTCGGCAGCACTACAGCGAGTTACACGTCAAGCACAATACGTGATGCGTCCGTGGAAGTCGGGGGGGCAATGGACGATATGGGGGGTATGATTAGTCCGGCGTTGTGCCCTAAATGATCCCCTGTGCCAACCGGTAAAGGGAAGAGCCGAACTTAGCCGTTGGGTGAGGTGTACCCACTCAAATTCATTGTCTTCAAGGTTATGTCGCTAGGGCGTTCAGCGGCACAACAGGTGGCCATTTGCTCCGACACACACGCTCCTTACACACGCGGTCATCCCCTGTTGTCAAAGGCCTCGGAGCTCACCGCTGTGCCCGGGTTGTGCAAATGACCCGGTTCAGCTCAGAAGCATATCACATAAGAAAATACATCTCTAAAACGTCTTCGTCCCATCAAGACACTCTTGATCCAATTACGTCAGACCCCACGGAGCCGTTTCATCAAGTTGCCCTCACCCGTCCAAAGCGGCTTATCCCTGACAGGGGGCGACATAGCTGCTTCCGCTCGGATGACGACTCCTCTCCGCGCCGCAGGCCGATAAACGACTCCGTTCCGTGGTTGGCACGAAGGCACGCTCATCGTCGACCTAGTCTTGATCGCCAGTTCCCGCATATTGCTGGAATGTTTTTAATATTAATGTTGAGGATTTACTTCGAGATGTTTGATAAAATTGTACAAGGTTGATGTGTTCGTCCACAGTAACAAGTTAAGGCTAGGGATTCAACATATAATAATTCAACTTTCAATTCATCTCAGTTAGTTAATGGAATGTGATCCAACTCCCCAAGGCGTTCGCGAGTTTGTACCTCATTCGTCGTCCTTGGCAAATAAGATCCAACTCATTTCCCCGTCGGATCTACGTAAGCCATGAAGCTTGGTGCTTCTGAATGTTTACCGCTATTTAAGCCGGGCCAAGCCCGCGGCGTAAGACTTGTATAGCAGTGCCCACCAGTGCCCACGGGTCGCTCGCAGCCAAACGGTTAACTTATAAGCTGTTGTCCTCTGCAGTGTAGAATATTACTGGATTTGTTGTATGATGAAAAAACCAAATTACGTCCCGCACCTGGCGCCTTCGAGAATTTCATCCGTGTCATCGGCCGCGTGGACAGACATGGCGGACAGCGACAAGCTCATATCTGCAACTACCCACCTGTGAAGTGTTGGGTCCGGCAGCACTGGCTGCCACCACTCAACTCCGGGCTGACACGCTCTTGAAAGCGCAAGCTTTTTCAAATCGTTTCGATGAAGAAGGGTACGTTACCGTAGAACGAGGCGGGCCATCCCGTTGCCTCCCTACCTAGCCCGGTTAACAGCCTGCCAGCCGCCCCCGCATTACGCCGCAGGACACACTGCAAATTCGTTCGCAGTCCCATGCACGGATTTTCCCCGTACATTTCGGTGACTTCCATGCCGGGACTTCTCATAAACCCCCTTCACTCATAAACCCCCTTCAAATTCTTTATCGCTTGCCCGTCCGTCCTGCAGTCAGACCCCACTCAGCCAATGCCCTCGCCGCGCGAAATTCACTCCGATGCAGCTCGCCTGATGTCAAACCCTCGAACGTTACCGTTGCGCTCGGTGTTCTCATGCATTACAAAACAACGCTCGCAGGAACAAACGCTTAAATACAACTAAGGACAAAGAGCGCCAGAATACTTCACATCACTCCCACTCGTATCGCAGTCGAAATGCTCAGATCTCCGCATCCTCTGCTGGCGCCGGCGCTGACGCGCCATCCCCGCCACCGGCTGGTCTCCCGCCACCGGCTGGTGCCTCCGCCCCGGGACTCGATCCCGCGGACTCCCACACAGCCTCCGGCACCGCCTGCGGCTCCGCGGGGTGCTCGTCCGGCCCCATGACTCGCCAGTTGGGAGATTGTACCGATTTGATCCAACCGAAGTCCTCCACCTGCACAGGGAACACGTGTATGGGTTGGTTTCGGATCGTGAATGTGCGGGTCAGATATCAGGCCCACCCGACCCAACCGGCTGTTGGGTCGGTTGCGCATTTTTGCTTTCGCAGCAGTGTATGGTGATGCGGCTTCGGCTGTCACCGAGGATGACCTGCTGCTACCGATAGTCAGCTGCAGCACGATTCATTCAAGGTTGTGCCACAATTTGGTTGTTCTCGTGGAGGCAGCTGAGGATCGTGCATCGCCGGCGTCCGCGCCTCACAACACGCCACCCTCAGGCCGAACTCCCCCCGCACACACACAGTACGGTATAAATATGTCTACCAATTTCCTATTAAACCTCCCCCCCCACACACACAGCAGGGCGGGTTTCTTTACTAAAAATACGCACAGCAGCCCGGCCCCGTCCACCCCACCACATACCCCAACGCACGCCAGGCTTCGGACCCCTGCCCCGACCGTTGATCTGGCAGCAGCGGAGCTTGAACATATCTAGCAACAACCCTCCCCCAGCCCTCCCTCCCGTCACACACCTGCTGCCAGCAGCCCGTCTCGTCTCCGAGCATGTGCGCCTGTGAAAAAGCCGCAGAAATAGGGGCAGGCGCTCAAATCAAAGGCAGTTGACAAGTCCGGATCAAGGCACACCAAATGCATGTCAGGACTGCGGCAGGCTGCTTGGAGGGTTGCTCAAGGTAGCTACACGCGCGGGATCACCAGCGGCATGTGGTACGGCACCCATCAGGCGATGGCACCAGGCCGTGTCGTGCCCCAACCGAGGATTGGGCACGATACGGCCGGCTGTTGGGAAAATCCTGTTGCCTTTTACCCCGGGGAGCCACGCGGCGGCGAGGCAGCCCGGCTGAGTCAGACGCCGAGAGACCGGAACACGGGAAGCATGAGCGCCTTTGACAGCTCGTGAATACTTTAATATACCTATTCACAGCGTGTTCAGTCTACCCTTCTTCGCATGTGTGATCCGCGCAGCTCCTCCCTTTCCGACATCCCTGCCGTCTTCGTGAGAGGCAACCGTACCATGGGCCGAACCGTGCCCGAAATCCAAGTCAGGCCCCCAACATTCAGCCGAGCGCCCCAAGCTCCAACCCAGATCCAACTCATCCAAGCCTGGACCGCAGCGCAGCGCACCCACCTGCAGCAGCTGCTCCAGGCGGGGTTCGCGAGCCACCGCTGCGGCCCAGGGCGCCACCCGGATCCCCGTTGAGTGCTCGATGATGGGCTTGCTGCGCACTCGCAGGAACAGGTCCGTGGCGCGCGTGCGGTGCACCCGGACCTGCCGGACAGACAACAACCGGGGGTGATGCATGCAGAGGGGGTTTAAGTGCGGTCGGTTACGTCCGTTGGGCCGACGCCCGCAACCACCTTCATGCATGCATGCGCATTCTGGGTTCCGTGCGTCGACTCTGCCCCCAAGCGGACCCCAAGCGGAGGGAGAGCGTTGAACAAACTCCAGGCTGTACGCACCTCGCCTGGCACACCCAACTCGGCAACCATCACGAGACATCCCCTCCGAGATGCCTTCGCAAAGGTACGGGCCGTCTGAGACCCTGTCACGACTTCGACCATCTCCTCCCGCGAGATGAGCGCACCATGGACCCCGGACACCCCGCAAGTCATGATCACAGCGGCCCCGCAACCCACCTGGTATGTGGCCAGCATCAGGCTGCTGCCTCGCACGTCGTCCACAAAGCAGGCGCCCGTCACCGGCCCCGAAACTACCGTACAACTCCGCAGCCCGGCGATCCGCAGGGCCCGTAACCTGCCCAGAAGCACCACCCGGCACCGCGTCAGGCCCAACAGCACGAAGTCACCGCCGGCGCCGCCCTCAGAAACCACCTCCGCCGTCAGTACGACAGTGGCATCTGTGAGTCCCATCAAGCCACGTCCGCGCGACACCAAGGCCCGGTCTTGCTCCGAAACTGTCAGTACGGGAGCAGCATCGTCGGCGGCGTCAGCCGCCGACAATGGTGCCGCCGAGTCCGCTGCTGTCGCGCTCGAGGATGCACCGGTGGCGGTGCGTACCGTACCCACCGCTGACGTCTCAGGCGGCGTTATCGCCGCCGCTTTACCGGTGGCTGCGGCCATTGGAGTAGCTCCGGAGCCCGCAACGGCAGCCGCGACCGCCCCGCCTGCCGACGCTGTCGACGTTGTTGCCGCCGCAGCCGCGCTGACCTCCTCCCCGCGCACCTTGTTCACCTTCTTGCTGCCAAAGGCGAAGCGCCGCCGGGGCGCCAGTGTCGTGCGTGCGCCGGCGATGGAGGCGCGCAGCGCGGCGATGCTGGCAGCGCACTGCTTCTGGTCGTATGGGGGCAGGTAGTACGACGCGGCGGCGGCGGCCTGCTCCAGGGACAGCACCTCAGCGCTGAGGAGCTCCAGGGAGGCATGAAGCTGCTCGGCGGTAGCTGTTGAGACGGCCAGGGGTGCCAGGGGATGGGCATCTGGGTCCGGGTCGGATTCCGAGGCCGGTTGCTGTGGCTGCGCCTGCCCCTGGTTTTGGTGCTGTAGCTGCTGCAGATCATCCTGGGCCTGGCCGGCAAGCATGCGCTGTAGGGCATCGTCCACGCGCCGTTGACGAGCAGCGAAATTGCTAAGGAACCGCGCGGCCGACTCGCGGGGGTCGGCAGCCTCGCGGGACTCCTCACGCCGACGGTCGCGCTCGGCTTTGCGCGCCTTATCCATGACGGCGAGCTTGTCAAGCATCGCCGCAGCTGCCGCGGCCGTGTCAGGACATGTTGCTTCGTCGTTGGAGCAGACCACCAGTGCCGGGGTCTCGAGGGCAGCATCTGGTGTTTTTCCATCACCCGCGCCCATATCAGATATTTCACGATTCCCCCAGGACCAGAGCAGCGGTAACAAGACGTTCAAGTTGATCCAAGACTTTCTGATGCACCCTTAACTCATGGACCTTACGCCTCCGCGGGATGCAACCAACCACATGTTTCACGATAAAAATTGTAGAATCGAACGTTATGAGCTCAGGGAAATAAAAGGTTTTACGTGATCGAGTGAGGACAACAGTTAGAACCAAGAATGTGAGCCGCAACCAACTTGTGAAAGTTAGGCCCACAGCAGTACCATAAACTTCAACGCTTTTGAAGATCCTTAAACTGTAGGATGAAAAGTTGAGGCGGTCAAACTTTGCCGCCAATGCGGTACGACATCATGTTCCCTATTTCAGCAGGGTGAGGAGTTATGCAGTCCCTTCGCCCGATCGGGGGAAGCGTGTTGCTGGCTTACGAATGGCCCATGATGAACTGTTCACTTTCATAACAATATGCCCCGCCATGACCTCTTGCCGCTGTCCCCCGGTTATTAGCCAACCAATCAGTTGCACAAACTCGTCGCAGAGATTGGCATCTGAACCGGGGTGTGTGAAGGTATCTACATATCCGGCGCCTATCACGGCCTACCTCACCACTCACCTTCCACTGCCGCCCGCAAGAATCCACCCCGTAGCAACTCCACGGCGATCCCCAGTCGCGCGTGGGCTACTTGATGCACTGAGGGACAGATACCTCGACACGAACAAGAGGATAGACACCTCGAATCGGACAAGAAAAGATTGCTAGTGCAGCAAGACTCAGGCAGGCCTCTTGTCATGAAACCCACAACAACGCCATGTTCGTGCCCGCGTCCCTTCACGCGTCATCGTGGTTACTGCATCTGCCGCGCACCTCCGGGAATGCAGATTCAGTCCGGCTCCGTTGTCATTAGCTAAAGACAGGTCGCATTGACCAACCCTCGATGCCCGCTCCCATACACCTGTCAGTCAGTAGATGTGTAGTGGCTGTTTGGTTGGTTCCAGGGACAGCGAGGTTCAAGTCGCGGGACCCTCTAACAGCATTCTGACCCACTTCAATGATGCCGAGTCTAGATCCAAGTCCAGGCCGGAGCCTGGCGAACCGCGGCCTGATCCCGGAACCGGTTCAGTTTGCACATCTCGCCGCAGCCGCCGCCGTCCCAGCCGCGCCGCGAATGCCTCGTGCACCACCTGCTTGTAATACTCCGAGAACGGTTTGATGAACGGCTTGCAATCGCCCTGGAAGTGAATGACGGGCAGGCATTGTCCCGTTCCTCGGTGATAGGGCACCGGCACGCCGCGCGAGTCCGTAGCCCACTCCACAAGCCCCATGAAGGAGCTGACGTTGGCACACGCGGTCCAGGGAAGGCTGGTGTCTGACTGGTTGTACCGCACTTTAAAGAAGCTCTCAATCGCCTGCACCTGGGAGCTCAGCAGGCAGCCCATATAGCTTGCACTGCAACGCAACACACCAGGCGCCTCAGGGCACAGAATGTGCCGGCTGACGGAGGGCGTGTGGGACAGAAAGAGCTGCAGCATCTCCATGTCTCGGATGTACAGGAAGTGTTCGGGAGCGCGGCCCACGTCGGCCGCCATCTCGTGGAGCGTTGAAGTGTTTTGCGCGAAGTAGTTGCTGATGAAGTTGCAGAATTGGTGGATTGCGTTGACGTTGTTTATGATGAGGAACTGGCTCGTGAAGACGCACGCGGTGACGATGTCCTCGGTGTACGGCGCCGCCAGGTCAGCGGCGGGCGCGAACAGCGCCATGTCGCCGTCAATGGCCATGAAGCGCTTGATGCCTTCACCGCAATGCGCAGTGCGCGGGGGAGGGAAGGAAGGCCGCAGCGGGGAACGGGAGTCAGGGCTCGGCCAAAGATTCCGTCGAACCCGGACGCGACCCCTTTCCCCGGCCTCACCAGCTCGAGAAGCCTCATCGGCGTATGCGCAGAAGCGACTCATGTAAGCCTCTCCCCCTGTCTCCTCCGGCAGGAGAGCTTTAAGCCGCGCCATTGCGGAGTGCTTGGACCGATAAGCTTCGACGACGCGCACTTCAACGTGCAAGCCGGCAAGCCTTTCCAGGAGGACATGGTTTCCAAAAAAAGCTTCTGCTTTCACAAAGACATAGATTTTTGACTTTGGATTGTGCAGCCGGGTTATTTGAAGGATTGTTATCAGCCAAGGGTTGTCCACGTTAGGAGCGCGCGACAGCAAGAGGAACAGCGGGACGTCAGAATCCTGCAGAGAGGCGATCGCGCTCTCATCTGAACTGCCAGACTGGGTCAAACGACATGATCTTCTAGCTAAAACGGTAACGTGATACAGTGGAACGACAAGTGTTATTGTCAACAGCGCGAGCTTCATGGTTACATCCGACCATGAATGATATAAAATATAACGTTATCGAATGATGCATGTTTGCATAGCTGTCGCAGAATAGTATTTGTTATCCGTTATTTTTTGCTTGACCGCCGTACAACAATTAATCCCTCACCTCCAGATAGATACAACCCTTACTGAAAGTCGGCGTACGGCATCTTCGGTATAACAGAATGATCCCCTAAAGGATGGCTTGTAGAGTGACAAGTTGAGTCGGTCAAACCCCGTCCATGCAGTACGACGTGACGTCATGTTGCCTATTTCTGCAGTTTGGGATGTTATGCAGTCCCTTAACGCCCGAAATGGGGCCCGCTCAATAGGGGGGAGCGTGTTGCTGGCTTACGAATGGCCCATGATGAACTGTTCACTTTCATACCATTACGTCCCGTCATGACCTCTGACTCTCGCCCCGTTCTTAGCCAACCATGCACCTTACACGATCTCGTCGCAGAGAGATTGGCATCTGACCCGGGAGGATGTGGATGTATCTACATATCCGGACCTGAACTCGCCCATCACGGCCTACCTCACCACTCACCTTCCACTGCCGCCCGCAAGAATCCACCCCGTAGCAACTCCACGGCGCTCCCCAGTCGTGCGGTGGATACTCGATGAATTAAAGGACAGAAACCTCAACACGAACAAGAACGGGTTGCTAAATACAGCAAGATTCCGTCCAAAGGAAAGACGTCGTTATCAGGAAAACCCACATCGATGTATGCCATGTTCGTGCCCGCGCCATTTTCTGCGTCATTGTGGTTAGTTCCCTCATCTGTCACCTCCGGGACATCCCCCTCGAAATTCAGTCCCGCTCCGGTGTCATTCGCCAAAGACGGAAGACATCGACCATCGCTCACTGCCCGCTGCAAACCCCTTCCAGCCACTCTGCACGTTGCCTAGTAAGTACACAGACTGCTGAATTGATTTCCACCGCACATCCGAGACAGCGAGGTTCAAGTCGCGGGACCCTCTAACAGCATTCTGACCCACTTCAATGATGCCGAGTCTAGATCCAAGTCCAGGCCGGAGCCTGGGTTCAAGTCCGAACCGCGCGGGACCGGTTCAGTTTGCACCTCTCGCCGCAGCCGCCGCCGTCCCAGCCGCGCCGCAAATGCCTCGTGCACCACCTGCTTGTAATACTCTGAGAACGGTTTGATAAATCGCTTGCAATCGCCCTGGAAGTGAATGACGGGCAGGCATTGCCCCGTTCCTCGGTGATAGGGCACCGGTACGCCGCGCGAGTCCGTAACCCACTCCACAAGCCCCATGAAGGAGCTGATGTTGGCACACGCGGTCCAGGGAAGGCTGGTGTCCGACTGGTTGTACCGCACTTTAAAGAAGCTCTCAATCGCCTGCACTTGGGAGCTCAGCAGGCAGCCGGCGTAGCTTGAGCTGCACACCGGCACACCGGGCGCCTCAGGGCACAGAATGCGCCGGCTGACGGACGGCGTGTGGGACAGAAAGAGCTGCAGCATCTCCATATCGTGCACGAACAGGTAATGGTCAGGCGTGCGGCCCACCTCGGCCGCCATCTCGTGGAGCGTTGAAGTGTTTTGCGCGTAATAGTTGCTGATGAAGTTGCAGAATTGGTGGATTGCGTTGACGTTGTTTATGATGAGGAACTGGCTCGTGAAGACGCACGCGGTGACGATGTCCTCAGTGTACGGCGCCGCCAGGTCAGCGGCGGGCGCGAACAGCGCCATGTCGCCGTCAATGGCCATGAAGCGCTTGATGCCTTCACCGCAATGTGCAGTGCGCGGGGGAGGGAAGGAAGGCCGCAGCGGGGAACGGGAGTCAGGTCTCGACCAAAGATTCCGTCGAACACGGACGCGACCCCTTTCCCCGGCCTCACCAGCTCGAGAAGCCTCATCGGCGTATGCGCAGTACCGACTCATGTACTCCTCTCCCCCTGTCTCCTCCGGCAGGAGAGCTTTAAGCCGCGCCATTGCGGAGTGCTTGGATTCGTAAGCCTCAGTGACACGCACTTCAACGTGCAAGCTGGCCAGCCATTGCAGCAGGGCACGATTCTCAAGGATTGCTTCTGCTCTTACAAAGACATAAATTTTTGACTTTGGATTGTGCAACCGGGTTATTTGAAGAATTGTTATCAGCCAAGGGTCGTCCACGTTGGGCGCGCGCGATAACATGAGGAACAGCGGGACGTCAGAATCCTGCAGAGAGGCGATCGCGCTCTCGTCTCGACTGCCAGGCTGGGCGAAACGACATGCTTCCCTAGCTAAAACGGTAACGTGATACAGCGGAACGATAAGTGTTATTGTCAACAGCGTGAGCTTCATGGTTACTTATAATTTATAATCATAAAAGGTAGAGTATTATCATATCAATCACGATGCGTTCATGCATAGCCGAATCCAAACAGAGTTAGTTGTCCGTTGTTTCTTGCTCAGTCCGCCGTACGTGATCCCTCACAGGCGCCTATCAGTTAAAGACAACGCCGCTCGATCCTGAACTGAAATGCCCCACAGCTGGAAGCCCATGCAAGCCCTCCGGCGAGACCCTCACCAACAGCAATCCCGGGCAGTTCATGAAGTGTACTGTTTGCATCGAGGGTGTCCCCATGCTGCACCGAAGGCGGGGCGGTGGCGGCGCCCACATCGCGGCCCCAACTGCGAAATGGTTGCGCCGCCGATGTGACCGACAAAAGTTGACCGCCGTAAACCAGACTCTTGAAATTTGTAACATTTCAGTACTTGCTCGGCATTGTACCCCGAGCACGGCCCCGTAGGAACCTGAACTGCCTGACGCTGGTATTGTGCCGTGCCCGTGCACGCTCTGCTTCCGCGGACAATGGCGATTATTCGCAAGAAACTGCCTTTCTGTTGGTCTCTACGCGTTTTCATGGCATGCGGAAGTCAATACTTGGTGTGGTTGGTTTGCCACACCAAATGCGCGCTCCCAGTCCGTGTGCCGCAGCGCCCCGACGTCCCCAGAACCAGCGTTCAGCTCGCATTTGCAGCTGTCCAAGTACTTGTAGAATAATGCAGACAGATCGGCGACTCAGCGTTTGCAAGTAAAGTGACTTGCGCGGCCCCGAGGCCTTCTACGATACTTCCTGTGCCCTCAACCCTGCCCGACCCTGTTTACGAATACCATGTACGGTATCAGAGGACGTCAGAGGACGGACGCACACCTGTTCTGCCCGCCTGAGAACACATCTCTCCAAGATAACGGGTGGTTTTATACTCAGTCTCTCTGTGAGGTAAATCAAATGGCCTGCGTCCCACCCGACACAACCGAAAGACGGGGACTGGTGGATCAAGGACCGCTTTGTAGATGTTTGCCGTGACCTGAACACTCATGAACAACCCCGAACTACTGATATACACCGCGCGGTTCGTCGTTGTTTTGCACCCCAAGGATGGGAGAGTCGGCTTCTATAGGTTCCCCTTTCGAAACCCTCGCTTTGCAGCCCACATCCTATGTCCCTGCGCTGAGGAGGTCGGGGGGTTTTGCAAAATCGTCCGGCATCCGGCAATCTCAACGGATGCTCAGGGGCATGAATGGAACAAAGATTGTGAGGGCACGGCAAATTGCAGTCTTCTTCGGATGTCGGCATCGACCTGCCATCACAGACAAGACAGACTGTACAGGATTGTACGACGCTTTGTAACAAAACCCTTCAGGTAGTCACACAACTAGTCCTTTTGTGGCCTGGAGGCATATTACACATGCTATTTTACCGGATTCAAAAGGTTTGGAAATTGTAATAGTTCGTCCCGCTCTGCTGCTTTTCACCGTTGAAAAGGCATTTCGAGGCAAAAGGAAGCAGAGATTGGTGTTATTATCATATAGTACTGGGGCTCAGCACGACACCCAAACCTGCGCAAGTCTGACGCCAGCTGCCTCGGAACAGCGCGTTATCAAAGTGTAGCGGGCTGTAAACTGTGTCCAACAAATTTCTGATTGAGCGTCAGAAATGGCGGACGGAGGATACGTCCCCGACGATCTAGATGTCAACAGGTTGCGACTGATGGCCCACTGTGATGAAGGTCAAGCGAGGTTTCTGTTAGAGGCAGCAGGCGGCAATATGGAGCTGGCATTGCAAATGGCTTTGGGTGCGTTGGGCTGGGGACAGCCACGCACGAGCATTCCTGCTCGGTTTACGCTTGTGTACGGGGGAAAGCATGCGACGCTTTCAGCAAGGCTACGTCACATTGTGAAGATTTCGACATGCTCTGGGTGGAATCTTAGGATGTTGTCCGCGTGGACATACCGGGCTCACGCCATACACAAACGCTGCGTGCACTGTCCCAAGATACTTTTTTTACATCATTTCACCGACTGTATCACGGATTTCGCCCACCTGCAACACGGCAATACATTTGCCCTGCTCCCCAGAAAATTCCGGCCTCGCGGATGCCTACGCCATGAACGAGCAGCAGCCCGGTGGCTTCCCCAGCCATGCCCCGCCATTTCCCCAGACGACCAGCGGCTCCGGTGTGGTCGGCGGCGCTGCAGCCGCCTTCGGGGACTCGACCCCGCCGCGCCCGCGTGCACCCGCGGGACCGCGTGGCGCTGCGGCCGTGGGCGGCGCAGCAGCAGGCGGCGGCGGCGGTGGAGGCGCTGTCGCGGCGCTGGCAGCGCCGCTGAGCTTGCTGGGCTTTGTCCTCCGCGTACCGTTGCTGGTCCTGGGGTTCGGGTTCCGTGTTGCTCGGTTTACAGTGGTCAACGGCGTGCACGCAGCTGCAGTCGTGGGCGACCGGGTCCTGCCGGCGCGAGTGATGCGTTTGGCGCGCAACGTGGCGGCCGCAGTAGCCGCCGGCGCCGGCGCCGGAGAGGAGCTGGACCCCGCCGGGCAGGCGACGGCGTTTGTGACGGCGTTCAAGGCCGCGTACGGCGACCGCCACCCGCGATGGCAGGAGTCCGGCTGGCGGGTGGCGTGCCAGCAGGCTCGGCGGGAGTTCCGTTTCCTGTTCGTGTACCTCCATTCACCCGAGCACGAGGTGCGGGCACCGGCTGAGGGAAAGGCAGCGGGCCTGGGGCAGGGCAAGGCGGGGCGATGGGGTGGAGGTTGAGCGGCATGGGACGGCGCCGGGATGTGGGTCTGCGCGCGCGGTCCTGTCACGTCCCGCCGGGTAGGTTATGGGCCAAAGTGAGGGTGTGATGTCTCCTCATCGTTTTTCTTGAAGCGTCCGGATTCAACTTCCAGCGTGGGTTCAATCGTGTCTCTCCTCCTCCGTCGCAGGACACGGACGTGTTTTGCCGGACTGTGCTGACGTGCCCGGACGTGGTGGACTACATTAACGCCAACTTCGTGTCGTGGGGCGGAGATGTGACAGCCGGGGACGCTTTCGTGGTACGGCAGGCTCTAAGCGGTGGGACGCACACGAAAGAGAGATATCTTCATGCGTGGGGCCCACCCGGACACTTGCTTCCTCGCGGCGTTGCCACGTCGTGCTCTAGATGGCAGGGCAGCGGTGTCGCATTCCGGCGGGGCGACTTCGGGGGGCTTCCGGGCGCATGTCCGTCTCGTCCACCAGGCCATGGATCGCTCGTGGGTCAAGCTAGGCCGGTGATTACGATTGGGGTGCTGTCCGCCAACTGCCCGAGCCTTGAGGGGACAGGCCTGATTGACTGCGTTGCTGAGCGCCGGTCCAGCTGACCGTCAGGGCACTCCCTCGCTGCGGCGGCATGAACCCTGAGGCCCTGTGAACCCGTCTTGCCCCGACGGAACAATGGTCCGGCGCTGCCTGCCGTGACTGGGAAGTCCGCCGCCGGCTGTCAAAGCCCCTCGCGGCTTGCCGCCCCCTGTCCTGGCCTCCACCTGGGATCTCTTGTCTCTCGCCTCCGTTTCTTCACGTGGGTGGGTCGGCCCAAACAAACCCGGTGAAGGGCAACATGAACTGTGGCAACCCCCATCAAGCGCTGCCTCGCCTTTGCGTGAAATACGGTCAAAGCCTGTACGCTCGCGCCCCTCGCCCGCGCCCTTCCCCCGCACCCCTCCCCCGCGCCCCTCCCCTGCTGGGGTTCCTAGCAGCTGTCCCAGCAGACCCAGATGGCAGTGACCCGCTTCCCGTACGTGGCATTGCTGTCCATGGCGCCCGCGGACAACCGGGTGCAGCTGGTGGCGTCGGCCTCAGGACCCGCCATTGAGGACCCCGCGGCGCTGCTGACGCTGCTGCGCGGAGCCGTAGCCAACTTTGGGGCGCTGCTGGCGGCGCAGCGGGCGGAGATGGAGGAGCGGGTGCGTGTGTTGAGCGGGGAACCCGCCCGACCCAAACTAGTGACTAATGCTTCTGCGTTGTTGAGTTTCACGTGTCGCGTGCAGACACCTTCCTTGGGGGTGAAGTTCTGGGTGCCGTTACTAATGCACGCTGGATACTCTGTGCGTATGGTGACGGTCTCGAGCGTGATCCGAATTTCCGATGTGTCAGTCCCGTCTCGCCCACCGCTCCATGCGCGCCCCGCTTCTGATGCCGCAGGAGTTCGCTCGGCGGCTGGTGGAGGAGCAGGATGCAGAGTATGAGGCCAGTCTGGCGGCGGACCGCCGACGTGAGGCGGAGCGAGCGGAGGAGCGGCGCCGACAGGTGTGTGCGTGCGTGTGTGTGTGTGTGTGGTGTTGCTATAGCGGGGCTGGAAGTGGGGGCTTTGCAGGACAGAGGGGTATGGCAAGGGGGCGATGGCCTGCGTCCGAGACCGCCAGAAACCTGCAGTTTCAAATCTGCGTTCGACGAGCGAAATCGAGTGTTATGCCGACCAGCCTGCCCGCCCGCGTGCCGGCCGCTCGACGTGTGTGCAGGAAGAGGAGGAGCAGCGCAAACTGGAGGCGGAGCGGCGAGCCAGGTGGGGGTCCGGGCACGCCTGGTTCGGACAGCGATGTCAAGCGGAGCCCGGCTTTTCCCGCTGCAGGGCTCCTGCTCGGGCACCCCAGGCTGCCGGGCTGGGTGTGTCTGGGCTGTTTCTTTTTATGCCCCAGGCTGCACGCACAACCTCAAAGAGTCCGGGCAATCGGGTTGCAGCAGTACACTCGTGGGCATATGCCCGTGGAATCACGCCCGTGGAATCACGCCCGTGGATTAAATTGCACCGGGACCCCGCGACGGGTTGCAGCACCGGACGTTTCGAGCAATGCCTGTTTGCCTTCGCTGGGCACTTCTTGCTCTGTCGTTCAGGAGTGGCCGCGCGGCCTCGTCGGCCAGGTTTGCTTGCGCCAGCCCCCATCCAGCCAACCTTGCCAGTCGCCGCGTCGGGGTACTCCATGAGGTGCCGCCTGTGCACGGTCCGCGCAGCTCCCTCCATGAATGGACTCCTGACCCCCCTAACGTGTGCGTCTGATACTAGGGAGGAGGCGGAAGCGGAGGCGGCCCGCCTGGCAGACGCGGCGGCGGCGGTGGAGCGGCGGCGCCAGGCGGCCCGCGCTGCGCTGCCGCCCGAGCCACCCGCGGGGTCGGAGGGCAGCGCCGCCATCCGGCTGCGCCTCCCAGACGGCGCCAACACCGCGCGCTCCTTCCCCAAGGGAGCTACGCTGCAGGTCGGGCAGGGACCAGGCTGGCGCGAGGCGAGGGGCCCAGGGCGCTGCGTTGCGTTTCACTACTGGCGTGTAGAAACATGACCTCGCGTTCACAGCCTGTCCGGGCGTCTGGTGATTGGCGTCTGCTCGCTTTTACCCCAGTCGATACAGTCACGCAGGTCGCAGGTCGAAGTCACAGGGTCGGTAGGTCATATGCCTTTTTGCGCATCCCGACCGTCTTCGACCTGAAGGCGTGTGCGCTTGGCGAAGGAACCCGCGTGTGTGTGTGTGAGCGTCGGGTCTTGTTGCGTCGTAAAGCAATGGTTACGCGGCCACGGATTTTCCCGCCGGCATCCGACTGCATCCGACGTCTGGTGGCGCGCGGCACACCCCCGCAGGCCGTGTTCGACTTCGTGGACTCGCTGGACGCGACGCCCTTCAGCCGCTACCACCTGGTCGCCAGCTACCCGCGCCGCGTCTTCCTCCGCGGGGCGCACGGGCCCGTCACGCTGCAGGAGCTGGGGCTGGTGCCGCAGGTGCGGATGCGACCACGAGGAGGCGCCGGGTGGGGTCCGGAGGCCGACCTGGGGTTCATCAACACCAAGCGCCGATACGGTTGCTTGGCACATCCCGTTCATTGGCACTGCTGTGTTGGAAAACAGACGGTGGAATTCACGTGCAGGCAGAGCAAACAAGCAGATCCGTGCCAACCAAAGATCCCCCATACGGCTACACGGGCAGCTGACGTGGATGGATGATGGGGGGGGCCGACGAGGGTGTGACTCTGCTGCTGCGAACTGCTGGCCTCCGTCCTGGCTATCGGCGAGGCTCCCAGACTGACCACGGTGACACGGAGTTGGTGCCCCGTCTTGTGGTTGGTCTTTCTGTGTGCAGGCCGCCCTCTTCGTACAGCCAGATGAGTGAGATTTCATCAGCCGCAGCATCCGCTGGTTGGGTGTTGAGGGGCGCCCAGCCTGCGGGGTGCCCATCTGCCGCCCGGGGGATGTGGGGGATGTGGGACACATCACTTGGCTTTGTTTCTGTGGTGAGATTTCAGCATTCCACCCCGCACAGGGGTGCACGCGCCAGGGGCTGATGTTGGGGCTGGATGCCCTCGTTAAGTCCTGGATAGCCGCCAGCGTCCAACGCTGGCGTGCATTTTCGTGTTCAGACGACCAGACATATGATGTAGCCGATATGCGCACTGCGGCGCGTCCGGAGGCCACACAGGATGTGGGAGGGGGACACGGAGGCGGAGAGAAGCGCAACCGATGGTGCCACCATCATGGTGGTGCGGGGTTGTCGGCCGCGACCGGCCAGCGCCTTCTGGACCCGTGGTCACTGGTTATCATCATCCCGACACGGTTTCTCGCGGTGGTGTGGGCTGCGGCGATGTGGTTGCCATCAGAAAGAAACGCTGTGGGTGTGATGTTACCTAGCAGGAGCAGCTGGGTGGGGAGTTCCCGTGTAACTGCAAATCGTTGAGACCGAGGAACCTGAGGATGCAGACTGGGCTTCCCCTTGACACTAACCTGAGGATGCAGACTGACATTAACTCGGCCACCTACAACATTAGCATTACTCGGGTTATGGAGCGAATGCACCTGGGCCCGATCGCGACGCAACGGCCGCGACCTTGGTCACTGTGCGTTAGTGACGCGATCTGACACGTCTGGGCCACCGGACTGCATGTCGAAGCGACAACTTCGTCGTGGTGGAATGTCGCTCCCGTCCTCATCCCAAGACGTTTTCAGGACCGGGCCTCCGCTGGGAAGGAGTTCGAAAGCAGCACAGCACAAAAACCGCGCAGTCAACAGCTCCGGTTGCAACACAGGCAACGCTGGGTATGCGCCTTGGCTCTCAAGTTCAAGACAATGCAATTGGTGCAACAGGTTCTCATTCTCGTCCGCAATCACACACCCGCACCCTTCCACATACCAAGCAGGAGATTTCACCAAAAGAAGCGGGGGTCCCACCCCCGCCATTTGAGGATGGTACCCTTCATCAGTGGCCAGGATCTGGAGCCGGTGCTGCAATCCAGCAGGCGGTACCTTCCGGTGGGTCATCGGGCCAGATAGTCACCACCAGCCGACCTCCCGGTCAGACCAGGCCACCTCCGCTCTCTTGCCCCGCCAATCACGTCCACTTCATGCCCGCCAACCATGCACCCGAAAGCACCGTACATTGGCGACACCCAGTACAACCACGAGCACCAACAAACGCTTACGACACGCATCGCCCACGCCACCGACTGCGAGCACCTGCATTCGAAGCACATATACACGCACACACTGAGAGAAATGCAGGCCTAGGGACACCTAAGTGAAAACGTTCCACGAGTGCGAACGACTGTAAACGCCGGCCAGCGGCACCGGCCCGACAGCGCCTAGCCAAGCGGTTTGTGGCGCAGCTCTGAACAGACTACACCGGCAAGCCCGACACATAGATACCCTTCGGGTGCGAGCGGAGGTTTCGTGCCCGATAGACGCATGATTCACGTGAGTTGCAAGGACGCCGTCTCACCAATCCTGCCAGCGGCGACGGTGGTCGAGATCCTGCACCGGACGACTCCCAGGCTCAAGTCGTCAGCAGTGTCGATGTCCTCCACTGCAACACGGCGCAACCCAGTGCTGCCGTGTATCCGTACCAGGGATCGGATTGCTCGGCGCAAAGCTGGGAGTGAGAGAGATGTAGACTTTTTCCATAGCCGCAGCTGCCGCACCCACCCACTTCTCGTGGTACGCAATCCGACATCCGACATCTCAGCACCGAGGTAGCCCATCCATCCTCACACAGCTCCTGCTCCTGCGCCCGCCAGCTCATCACGGGGCTCGGAACACCGCCACTTGCACTCCGCCCAGCCCAGCCCGTCCGGATGGCGCGCATACCCAACATACGCAATCCAGGGGCCGATGTCGACCGACGGCGGCTAGTCGCTCCTCCCGATCAGAGGTACGCAGTCGCCGCCCAGAGCTACCCTCGCATCCGGAAGTCCGCCTCCAGAAGCTCCATGCGGATGCGGCCCCCGCGCTGCTGCCTCGGCTTCCACAGGAAACGCAACACGACAGCCCCACTCGTGCCGTGATGAACCCCCGACTGCACGTGTCCGTTCATCACCCAGGCGGCACGCCAAGGGTGGGTGCCCCATCACTTTCAAACCCAGGCAGGGGCAACCCGCAACAACAACAATCAACCAACGTTCACCAGCGCTGCCGTGTGCATACCCTGAGTCCCTCAGCCGTCATGACCTCCTCCCCGCACCCCGCAGAATCGCAGGCAGCAACCCGCACATTCGCCGCCAATGGGACTACGCGGGCATCTCGACGGCTCGCGCTAGGGCAGTGCCGCCGAGCGAGGCCATACCCTCACTCACAGCACAGAAACCACCCGATCACTGCGCACCTCAGTCAGATGGACAACCACAACAGATGTGTGTGCGCGCGCAGACGCGCACATTCTCACGCATGTATGTGCGATGTTTCGGCCCCCCCCCGTCGTTCGTTGACTCTACCTACCCTGCAGGGCCCCCGCATCCCCCTGGTCGCAGCAGCATGGGTCGATTCATCCATGCGAAAGGCTGGCAACACAGGCCCTGCAATGTCAGCCCCTCGCCCCATAATCTTCGTCCCCATTCCCGGCTCCCACGCAAGTGACTCGCCCACGGGGCGGATGGAACGCCCATCCATCCACCCGTCCGCCCGCGATTGTCGGCCCTCCCTTGCATGCCCCTTCCAGCAGCAAAAGCGCCTCTTTCGGTGACCGCGTAGACAAATGGGCAGTCGTCCCCGCACTGCACCATTGCTGGCGGTACACAAGCGCTCGCCCATGCTCCTTTCCATGCCTGAGTTCGTTGAGCTCGTGGGGGCCGCGACAGGTTCCATACATCGTGCCCAATCTGTCCGTCGAAGGTTGGATGACCCATACTCACAGCTTATTCCCCTTGCTCCTTCCAGCGCGTGCTGCTGCGACCGGGTACCCCAGTGTTGGTGCATGATAGGATCTATGACCTGAACGTATCCGCCAGCGTCTTCGCAAGTCTGAGCGCGCTGCGGCCGGTCATCTGCTCTGAACCAAAGCAGCCCAGAAGAGGCAAAGGGGAAGAGGAGCGCCAGTCCACTCCAACGAAATCCATATCCGCAGCAGGCTGCACCCGCGCGAAAAAATGGGCGAAAGACCTTCGCAGATCCCTTACGCTACATGCGATGCCGCGTAGACCCATTGGTTGAAGTCCAGGCGAATCTGCCCCGTCCGCTGCGGGTCGAACGCCGTGAAGGTTCGCACGCAGCTTTGAAGGAAGAGGCACATCCGAATGTATTCGTCCAGCGTCAGCGTGCCCGAGTTGTCGGGATCGTGCCGGGACATCATCGCACCCAAGACCGGCTCGTCCAGCTGGAAACCTGATGGTAATGGTGACAACAAGTCAGAGCAGGGTGGGTGGCGACCAAGGGTGTCCGCGTGTCAGCGCCTTTCGGAGGGGGGTTGCGGGAGCACCGACGGCACGATGTTGGGCACGATAGTCCAGGCACCAGATAACAGAACGTGTAGGCCCAAACCCAACACAACAAAAGCCTGGCTACGGAACCCCGCCCAAACAGAGACACCCCGCGCCGACCGAGCCAGGTGGTTCCACGGCAACCTACCCGCGTGCCTCAGCGCTTGCCGGACCTCGTGCACCTGCAGCGTCCTGCTGCGGTCCGTATCAAAGTAAGCAAAGCTGTTCTGGATATTGACAAGGAACTCATGCAACCGTTGAAACTCTTGTAAGCTTAACCGCCTTCGCCCCCGTGTGTCGAACGCTCTGCAGAAGCGGAGGGAATTACCATGAGCTATAAGTGACGCAACAGTGTACGCCCGAAGAAGCACTACAGGCCACCTTTCGCACCGTATCATTTGGTCGACATCGGAAACGCCGAAGTTAAGATTGCCGAGCTGCAAAGCGCGTCGCAGCTCGTTCACGTCCAACTCGCCACTTCTGTCACTGTCAATAGAAGCAAACCACTGCCATGCAAATAGGGAACGGACAGTGCCGCGGAAAAGGAACAGTTAGGCAAAGCAGGCCAACGCTTCTTGAAGCACACCTCCAGCAAACCCAGTCTGACAGCCAAGAATACCTCGTATCTAATGTATCAATGTTCCCTTAGCTCAATGTCAAGCAGTAGAGAGCCTCACCTGCTGTATGTTGGCCATGGCCAGCCCCAGCGTGTAATACGGATCCAACCAAACCGACTTCTAGATTATCGTTTATGGGGAGGAAGAAAGGTAGCAAACAAGTATCGGACACGCCAGGCTGCAACGCAGAACCATATCAAACAGGCAAGGAAGCGGCACAAATTAACTGTACATTGTTAATGCATTGAGCATAGTGCAGGCAGAACTAAGGTGCCGAAAGCTTAACTCAAGTTTCCAAACGTTGTTTACGGTCTCCGACCGTACAACGTTTAGATTCTGTCAACATAGTGTAACTTAACTTCTCGTGCTCAAGGCTTAGAAGCAACCCAGTTTACAATGCGTTCTCAGCGCAACCCCAGCCGACCTTATGTCGTAGAAAGGGCTGAGTTCACACGAAGTCAAGCGAAAGCCACCTGCAACTTGTTCATGTCAAGGCTCTCAGGCTTGCTTATATAAGCTATCAAGTTGCCGACCAAGAGCTACTGCAATCTGCACGCAATAAAATGTCGGACTGTCGAGCTGTCAATTGTAACGACCGGGCACCTGGGCCCCAAAACAAAATGTGCAAATGGTTGCAACTTTCAACATATTGAAGTTGACAAGCCCTAATTTGGACCCGGCGTGTGTGTTTTGTCGTTGAACCGCGTGTCGCCGAGCGGTATTATTTCCCCAATGATTTGAGACCACGTTACGGTGGTCTGGGAACTCAGCCGGTGTCTGCGTGGGCGACCTAATTTCGTGGGTGCCTGACTGCTGGAACCGGAGCCCTGAGCCTCCGGCATAATGGCGGCTCATTTGTCCATGCAGACAAATGAGCCGCCATCATGCCGGAGGCTCAGGGCTCCGGTCCATGCAGAAACCACGCAATATGTGCCGTAGGCATCCATGAATCTTCTTAGGGGCTGCTGGGGGAACTCGAGGGGATGGTGGAAGCCAAGCCTACCAAGGTTACAGAATTTTGGATTTTGGAATCACCACGCACGAAGCATTTTGCGGCACGTTGGAATAGCGTCAACGCCCTTATATCGCGATTGGCAGCAGGCGCAGGCGAACTTCTCGTTCTGTTCCGACCACAGGCAGATGGAGCGTGATGTTCCCACAAACGATACCCACACACCCGACCTGCATTGCTACCCATTGCTGTTGGCCAGGATACCTCCCGCGGGGCCCTGTCATGTCCCGTCGACAAGCAAGATCTTGCCGTACATCCAGCAATCGGGATGAAGAGCGGGGCCAGCTCCAAACCCTTCCCTATCTGACTGGTTCGCAGCTGCCTTCCAGCGCCCATAAAGCGCCTGCCCCGGCCTACGTGATGCGGGCTGGACCCGCCTACCTGACCCACGGGTATGGCCAAAGCGCATTTGGCCAATGAATGTGACTCACGGCGCGCGCTTGCCGTGGGTTGGGAAAGTGGCAGGGGAGTGCGGGTGCGGTAGGTAGCTCTATTATGGGGTTCGTGTGGCTTCCCTGCGCTGTCCCACGCTGTTACCGCCCGGTCCAGTCACCCGCATGCCGTCAGGGCAACCCCCCAATCAGTTCAAAACATCCTCATCCAAACAGAGGATGTCACCATCAGCCTCCCTGCCAAAAGCTCTTATCACCCTCCACCGCCCGCTGCACCTTCCAACTGCGCGTCCCGCAAACCCGGTCGTTGGAACCGACATCACGTCGCACTTTGCCAAAAAGTTGAGGATCTCTTTCAGAATTTTTACAGGATATTGAAGCCTGAATGATTCCGATGAATTCATCTGAGCGGTCGACACCTCAGCGGGCAAGTTCAAACAGATGCCGTGCACGGCGTCTCCATATTTCTATTTTCCTTGGTAGTTGTCCCATACACGCGCAAGGGGGTTAGTTCATCAACCAGATGACATCAGCTTATTCATCGGTGAGGCAGAACGCGCCACTCGTCCGCACCCCAAGCGTACCGAACCGAGGTTTGCCCCCAGGCTGCAGCCCACAACTAGGTTGAGCAATTCAAACAACAACCAAACCATGAGTACAGCAACCAACTAACCATCGACGATGCAGCAAAGAGCGCCCAACAAACAACGAACCCAGCAATCCGCCGTTCCCCCGCCAACGGATTCATGTCCACCCTCGGGGCCGCAGAGAGCAGCGCCGCGCAGCTAGCCGCCCGGGGGCACGCCACCACACGCGCGAAGGCCACAGATGCGGAACAGTGAGGAGGAACTCGCCCACACAGACCGACCACGGCCGCACTGGAGAGGCCCATGCTCAGGCATGCTCGGGGCGCACACCTCGTTCACGACGACGCGCGGCGGTCACCGGCGAGTGGGTCCTCACTGAGTCAGAACAACGCCTTTCGGCCGCTGGGACACGACCCCGCTTCCCAAGCACAGCCTTCCAAGGACGGCCCCGCGGGCCACTGCCTCCCGACCAGCAGCGGCCATGAAACCCGGGCCCGTTACGGTTTGCCTTCATGCAATGCTGATTTGAATGACAACGATCGCCAGAGGCATCGCACGGTTGCACGTGCTTGTGCATCGGTCCCTGCTATGTTCCTCAGCCATCACTGCATGTCATGACCGGTAGTTTGTTAGTTAGTTAGCACATGCATGGGTTGCACCAATCATCCGGGCCGCCAATCATCTTAAGAGGCGAAATCGACCGAACAAGTTTCTGATGCCCTGTTTCTGATGACATGCACGTCAATCAAAAAACACGGAACCGTCCTCTGGGGCGCCAGCCTTATTCCGTGTCGCACAAGCCGCCCATGATCCACATCCGATCTGGTTCCTGGACGACCGACCCTTTCGTGAAACCGCGTAACCTTGCCTTACTGCACCAGACGGCATCCACATCTCACAAGTGGGCGTGGCGGATCCAAATCTGCTCCACCATCACTAATAGAAAGACGTTGTATGTACACGGATGTGGCTGTACTCCGTCGCAACACCTTCAGACTCCACCACAAGGGGCGTTGAGGCCCGCCAATCATACCAACCGTATCGCCTGCGAAGTGGCCCCAACTCAACCACACACACACACACATACGGCTCAGTTATCAATTACACACACACACGCATTGGTGCTTGGTTTGGGTTGGGCGGGTCTTTTATATAAACACACTCGCAGGTCGGTCTGCTCTGGTCAGTGTCGTGCCAATTGCACTCACTCACAGCATTGCGGCGGTGTGTGTCTGCGCGGCTCGGGCAGCGGACCCGCACCGGCTGGCAAAAACGACCAGATCAGCCCCGCTAAGCCTCAGGGAGCCTGTCGACAATCGCCAACCGACGCAGCTCTGGCGGCGGCTCACCATTCGTCTGCAGCCTTACTGATTATGTACTATAGGCGTACAGGATTAGGCAGGGTCAGTTGTTTGGTCGTCAGGCACTTTCCGGGCGCAGCTAGCTACGCCCCTTGCATGACACACATTCCTGCCTTACACCACACACACGTACCGTGTCCTTGTACAGTGTAATTGGGCAATTCGGTACAATGCCTCGCTGTACACACGCCCCGCCCAGTCAGTGCTCAGTGATGTATACATTTTCTACGATACCAGAGTAAGTACCAGTTTAACACACGCCGTGGTGCACAACTTCTAACATGCGCGGACGACACTTTGCCCAAGGCACGTGCCTATAACGACGGACTGGCTCCTCACATCGCGACCGACCATCGCCCAGCCATAGCATTCCTGTCAACTCAAAACCAAAATCATCCCCGAGGTGAAGCAAGCTGTCATGTCGCAGCGGCAAACCTTTACCGGGCACGACATAATTGTACCGTCATCCATAACGGGGCCCTGCGAAAACGGCGGCGGCGGCGGCAGTAGTGCATACATTCATATCAGCGTGCTGTGCTTCCACGCGAAGAGATCCCAACCGCCTGAAGTGTTTGGCAGTTTCTTAACCGGACTTTGCTTGGGAGTGCTGAAATGGGGAAGGGAAGTGGGAAAGAATACACCACAGGAAGTCCCACCCGTGTTCAACACGCGAAGCGACACACATGGTAAACGCGCCAGCCAAACCCATCGCTTTCCGCAGTACCCCAAGGCACAACCACCTATCGTAACGTTTGCTCGACAGCGTGTGCGCTGGGCTGCCGAGGAGTCCTTGTTCAGCCGCTGTCCGTAGTTGCGCGAAGCAGCAAGGCTCTGTGACACCGTAAGCCGCTTTCAACTCCCAACGATTGCCACCGGCAGCAGCCATTGAACGTGGAAGGCACCACGACGCAGTGCCTCCCCGGACGTGTTCGCAGTCCATTCCCTTGAAACCGGCTGGCATCGCCCCTGGGGCTTCAAGCTAGGTGCGCCGCCGAGTAGCAGAATTGGTTGAAGTTGAGCTGAACAGCGCCGCTGCTTGCCGTGTCGAAGCCCCTGAAGGCCCGCTCAGCAGTGCGCAGAAAGAGGCACATGTGCAGGAAGGTCTCCAACCCAAAGCTGCCCTTCACGTCCTTGTCGTACCGAAGGAGTACCGACTGCATGGCGGTGCTTTCTAAACTGTACCCTGCGTGGATACACGCGGGGTAGCATTGTGAGGCACATACGACTTAGTGAACTGCTTACGAAACAAGGAAAGCCAAGAGAACACGCGCGGTTGCGGTGGGGGGATAATCACTCGAGACCGTCAGCCCGAGCTAACCCTGTGTGCGTTTACCATAGCTCAGGACCGCTGTTGCCCATGCACTGCCAGGAGTGTGTCCTAGTAAGCTGCAGCGGCCAGCAGTTCGTGCGATACAAATGCATGGGATGACTGCGGGCGCCCATCGGGGATTGGGTTCGCGCATGTAGCCACACCTTGCCAAGGGCATCTGTCGGCAGGGCTGACCTGTGCGCCTTGTGATAACTCACCCATATGGGTCAGCGACTGCTGGACTTCCGCGGCGGACAGCTGACGGTTGCCGCGGGAGAAGCGGGCAAAGCAGCTTTGTACAGCGTCCAGAAAGCGGTGCAATTCCATGAACTCGTTAACATCGAGTTTTTGGTTGCCCCTCGCGTCAAAGGCCCTGGCAGTTTCGGGGCGACGCGGAGGGAGTCGGAATGTCTCACACCCTTCCTTTCGGCAGAAGATTGCATTTTACAGCACAGATGTACAGAACACATCATGGCTGTGCAGAATTGCTGAGTAGGGAACGCAAGAGCCATGAAAAACAGGGAGCAAAAGGTAACGAAGTCCGTTACCATTGGCCTTGACTTTATCCACAATCTATATCTATTGCAGTATTTTATAACTTTGCGTAAATCCATACTCGCAACCCAACCCAATTCCTTTTGCGTGTCTCTGCCGCTGTGGTATCTCACACTTTGTCCAAGAGCAACGATTAAGCTTTAGAGCAGCGTATATCTCTAGGCGCTGCCGTCAGTACTATCATCGGGATACGCATTCGTCCTTTGAGCCCGTCGCGACCCACGGGCTACCTTCGGACAACACAAGGGAATAAGGCATGCTCTGAACCAGACAGTGGCTGTTATGCCTGCTATTAAACAGGACAGGCGGGGCCTGATTGGGGCAGTAGTTTTACCTCACGAAAAGATGCGCCTGGGCTAAGGAGTAATTCAATCCACCGATATCTAGCGCCTGCCTCAACTCCTTTGCATCAAGCAATCCAGATGAATCGAAGTCCACCGATTCAAACCAGAGGCGAGCTGTTAAGGGGTCGACTGACATTGATAGTCGACGTGAGTTCGTTGCCAGTAATCAGCATGCATAACAAGCTCAGGATAATTCAAAGCCAAATCTAAGCATTTCAACGGTGCGAAAGGATAGATAATACTGGCGTTTGTGGCTGTGTGACAGACCTCAAGCCATCTTAAAACAAATTGATTATTTTACAGTATTCAATTTAATACAGCACATACTTAGTAGCCGTTACTTTTCCCAAGTCGACCGGCCCAAGAGTTCCAGCGCCGGTTAGGTGGCCCGCACGGCAAGTCGTATGGCACCTGTAGCGCCGAAAACATTGTCGGTTCCTCGGCCGTAACTGTAAGTAGATCTCTAGCTGCGTTCTCTGCGCAATAGACCAGCGCGATCGCTGCATTGGAAGGGCCGCTCGTCAATCGCGGCCAAGGGGGTGGAGACCAAGCAGCGATAAGTGTTGGCTATGCGATAGTTGGGTGGCTGGGTGAACATGTTGCCCTACGCAAACAACGGAGGTTATGGTGGCGGTTCTTATGGGTGCGTACAGCTCCTATCCTGCATCGCTGCAAGGGTCGACGGTCGACCCACGTATGAGACGCACCCACGTTTATAATTTTGCAGGCGGCGAAAAGGATTGTTTAACTCTCAAAATACCACCGTTAGTGCTCTTGCGGTAGTGGCTATTGTGGCGCTTGGCTTCTCAGTGTTCACGCACTTTCGTGCCTCATCCGCCAATGCCCAAAATTCTGCTCTTCGGAACGAGCTGGAGAGCGTGCGCTCGGAGCTTCACAGCATCAAGGTAAACCTTTTGTAAACGATTCCGATCGACTCTACATCACTGTCCTCGTCGTGTGCTTGGAGGGGCTTTACTCATGAACGTCTTTGTATGGGTGTCTTCGAGTATACTTGGGTCGTGTTGCATGACGATCTGGTCGCAAAGCCATCGCCGACGTTCGCATCGCGAACGCTGGGGTGGGGGTAAGTTATCACGCGCCGCTGACCTACTGTGACGCCTCACCCGGGAGCCCCACTAGGTAGGCAGTGCACAGACATTCATGTCGATTGCCGCCATTCAACACCATCCCTGACCTGTCCCGCCCTCCTTCCCGCGTACCCGCTACGTCGGAGCGCAGAGCCAGTTCTCCTCTCGCAACGCCGAGCTGGAGCAGCTGCAGCTGACCTATGGACACACGCAGCGGCGCATTACGGAGCTATCGAACCAGCTCCAGCGGAAAGAGTCGGACCTAATTAGCAAAGAACAGGCGCTGCAGCAGCATGTCAAGGAGGTGAGGGCCCGCGAGACGTGCAAGGAAGGACATGAAGCGCGGGGTTGTTCGCTAAGCTGGTGCGGCGCGGAGTGGGGAGGCAGCGGGTCACGTTCCTCGTGAGTCCAGGGGTTACTGGCGACGGCTTCCGCAGCAGGGCAGCAGGTGATGGCAATGAGTCAGTCAGCGGTGCGTGAAAGCGCGGTGCGCGACGAGGGATGGCATGATCAGCAGACAGAGCTGTGACCGTAAGCTACTGCCTGTAGGCCAGCTCCTGAACTGCAGCCCGCAAATTACGTCCTTACTGGCGCGCCACGGGGAACAGCAAGCGCGGCGTAGGGCCAAGGCTGCTGGGGACCACGCTCGGCTTATGCGTCTTTGCGTGGACATGCGTTGGCGGCGGCCCGTGACACTGAACGCGTGAGCGGCTAGATGGGGGCTATGCTCGGGGCAGAGCACACCAGTGGTCAAGGCGTTGCCAAGTCGGACTCCCTCCTGTCCACTGCATGGGAACCATATGGCGAAGACGGGTTTATGCTATCGGTAGCACGCCAGCTACGTGGGGGCGCCACAGTTGGAAACTGAGATGAGATGGGCTAGTCATCGGCAGACTGGGCTCGGGTGTTAAGGCGTGGCTATCAGTATTAGGCCTGGTGGCTGGCATGTCCGATAACATTACTGCAGCTGCGTCCATGTGTCTGGTCAGTATGGCACCCGAGGATACGACAACAGCAAGTGCGACCTGTAGAGAGTTGCAGTGACCGTTGGTGGCTGC
Source organism: Eudorina sp. 2006-703-Eu-15 (assembly GCA_003117195.1). Lineage (NCBI taxonomy): Eukaryota > Viridiplantae > Chlorophyta > Chlorophyceae > Chlamydomonadales > Volvocaceae > Eudorina > Eudorina sp. 2006-703-Eu-15. Next base: position 123,389 of record BDSI01000189.1, read on the forward strand.
CTGGGAGCGTTCCCTTGTATTGCAGCCCGGCTGCGATGCGAAGCCCCTGAGTGGTAGCCATGAGGGGCCAAATACAGAGCAGGAGAGGGTGAGTATGCCCATCGTGGGGTCTGGACCGTACTACAGGAACGCGTTGCCCGTGCTGCGGCGCAGGGCAACCCGGGTCCTGTAGTTGGCAGTACTAGGGATTCCGTGTCCGGTCCTGCGGGTCGCCGTGCGCGTTACCTTGCTGCCGATTCGCCATGTGTCTGGTTGCGATCTGCGCCTCGACACCTGTGCCTCAAAGACCCACATCCGTTCCGGTGGCCCCTGCGTCGGTCCCTCAGCGGAGCGTCATGGAGCAGCACCGCAGCGGCCGGGAGGCGGAGCTGACGAAAATGGTGGAGGACCTCCGGCAAGAGTGAGTCGGGGAACGGGTTTCTACAAGCTGAAGGACAGGGTTGGACTCCCGCAGCCCGCCCGATGCTAGGCAAGGACGCGGCATGATGTACACTGCGTGGGTCGATGAAAGGTCCTTGCGCGGCGATTGCGGTTGCGTGGGTTGTTTTTTCAAGGAATGCCGGGGTCCCGAACGTCGAGTTGTTGCTGATGGATTATATGAGGATTGGAGGGGGACGGGACCACGTCTGGGCCTCCGTGGTAACCGCTGGGCGCAATCAGGAATGAGCCGTATGATGGAGCGCACATGAACAAGTGTCACAGTAGCCCAGGCGAAGTTGATAACCCTTCGGCCGCTTCTGCCTGCGCCGACCTACCGTTAGGCTGATCCGCTCTGATGGCGTCATCGAAGCGCTAGACACAAAGGTGGCGCAGATGGAGGGCACGCACTCCACCCGCGAAAAGGACTGGCATATCCTGGCCAACAAGTGGATCAAGTACGAGCAGGATTTGCACGACCAATATCGCAAGTGAGTGAAGAGGGGGGGGCGGGGCGGCCGAAGGCGGGCGTCGCGGGGAACTCAGGAGGACATGTAGAGGATGGGGTATCGCGGAATAGCAGGTGGTGGCTTGGGGAGAGGAAGTGACCGGCGGGGGAGCGCGCATAGATAGGAAAGGACACCGTTGCGGTTCACCGTGCCGGACCACCGGGTGGCCGGAGGACCACCGGAGGACCACCGTTGCGGTTCACCGTGCCGGACTCAGAGGCGAGTGCGCTATGGGCCCTACATCGGGTGGGGCAGCGGAGAGGGTCAGGGGTTCCACTGTGCGCGCGGGGCCGTGCCCGTACTTTGATGCTGTCCCCAACGCCGCGCGTTGTTCGCAGGTGCACGGATGAGGTGGCAAAGCTCCGGAACCTAACCGTGACGGCGGTGAGCGTGACGGTCGGATCATGCCAGCGCTGACCGGGTGGTTGCCTGTACCGCGAGCGGGTTGCTGCTGTCTAGGTGGCGGATGCAGGGTGGTTGCTGGTGCAGCATGGATAGGCCGTGCAGAGGCGTGAAAGTTACCATCGCGTCGTACCTCCTGCGTTATGGAACGCCACCTTGTATCTGATGGGATATTCGTATTCGCGCATGCACCCAATCGATCTCGCAGAACGACACCGAACCGATCCCGGAGGCCGAACCCAAGCTTCGACCCGAAACGGACTTTGGGCAGATCAAGGCGGAGGTGCCGCAGCACAAGGTGTGGATGGGCTGCGTGCACCTGGAGCCGTGCCTCTCATGATGCTGAGTTCCGATTCGCACCTGGCCATGGGCGTCGGGCATCCCTAGCGCTCCGACCTCCGTGTCCTGCTCCCTGGGTCACCTAGCGAGCTCAAACCCGCCCCCTGCTCTCCGTCGCCGTGATATCTGCGAGACTGCTCCCCCCTCCTCCCAGCAGCGCAGTATAAATATGTCTACCAATTTCCTGTACCCTCTCCCTCCCACACGCGCGCCCCCACGTGCAGCCCCACCACTTCGAGCCACTGGCGCCGCCCACGCCGGTGGAACTGCCGATGCCGGAGCCTAAGATCCGGGATTCTGTCATTCAGATGACGGGCGGCAAGCTGGGCCTGGAGCCGGGCCAGGCCGCACCGGCCGATCACCCTGCTTCAGCCTCCAGCACTGGCGCTTCGCAGGCCCCAGAGCCGACGCACGTGCACCACGGCGACACCTACCACCACGACTTCAACCACGATAACCACGATGACCACTGGGCCCACCTCCACAACTACGACCACTACCATGGCCACTACGACCATTATGATCCGCTGGTGGGTGGAGATCTCCAGTCCGGAGTTGGGTTGGGATTGGGGGATGGGGAGAGATTCCGTAGTGTGGAGGTTGGAGTGGCAGGTCGTGGCAAGTGCCAGGTCACACGACGCATGATCTGATGTTCGAAGGTTGAGGGCAGGCATGGCCTACCGACCCTGGCGTGTTGCCCGCCCTGCATGTCAAGAGCAATCCACTCGAGTTGCCCTTCTGCGGGCGGCCTTGTCGATTCGTTCACCCAAGCCTGCAGCGCCTCTTGCCCGGCCTGATGCCTGCCTTTGCTTGCTCACGGGCTGCTTGTGGGCTGCCCTGCTGCCGTTGGTCCTGACACCGCTCGACAGGACGAGTGGTGGATCCAGGACGGGCACGGCGACTGGAACGCAGACTCCCACAACAATGACCACAACAACAATCACGACGCTCACGCCAACGAGCAGCACCATTTCCAGGGGCATGAACAGCAGCATCACGAGCAGCACCACCAGCAGCACCACGAGCAGCATCACGAGCAGCATCATTTCCAGCAGGACAACCACGAGCAGCACCGATACCACTACCAGGAGCACGGCAGTCCGCAAGACTGGAACAACCACCATCACCAGCAGCTGCCAGCCATGCAGGGCATGGATCAACACGCCCATGCACAGCACGCGCCGAGCCCCCAGCAACAACAGCACTACCATGACCACTACCAGCAGCAGCAGCACCACCACCACCAACAGCACCACCCACAACAACACCACCCACAGCAGCACCAACAACAGCATGGCGAGCATCCTCGAGGAGACCTCGCTTACAAGATGGGCTGGTAAGGACCTGCCGGGCAGCCCCTCGGTTCGCGTCTCGAGAATCCCGTCACGGCCGATCTGGGTCCCGAAGGCCTGGCCTTGCACGGCCGTCAGTGGTTACGGTGGTGTGCTGGAGTGGGCGCCGCGGGACGCTGTTGTTGGGTGGGCGTTGGGGTGGCGCGGCTGAGCTTACATACACTCAGACTCGCAGGAATGCGATTCCGCGACCACGCCTTGTTCAGGCGAAGGCAGAGAGGAGCATTTTCGGGCCGAAATACTTGACGTGGTTATGTGTTGACTGGCTTGACGACTGCGCCGGGGCGCTGTGGGGTAAAAAGACGGCGTCAGCCGTAGAGACAAGGTTACCATTCGAAGGAGCACTGGAATAAGGCTCCAGGGCGGCGCCGACAGGACTGGACGTTTGACTTGACCATCGTGACAGCAGCGTGGCGCGGCGGGTGACATGACCCCCGCAGCTGGCCTGGAGCCATCGTGCGGGCTGCCGTGGATGGAGTTATAGCCGGTACGGGTCAGGAATCACACCTGGGATGTGGGGTTCAGGGTATACGAAGACGGCCCTGGCGTTTTTCGTGGATGGTCCGACGGCAACCGGTGCTATAGCCCGAGTGTTGAGTGTGGGCCCTAGCATGGCCAGTGCCAGACTAATGTGACACACAAGCGCTGCTGGGGCCCCGATAATCTGGAAGTCTGACGCGTTGACAAGGGGTGAATCTTGAGGCAACGGCGCGGCGACGACTCGCGACGGCCGTCTGCCTCGACGACGTATGGCCAACGCGGGCTCCGGTGTTCGGTTCGGAACCCAATGGAAGGAGTTACCGTTTCCGGGGTGCATGGGCTAGGTGGTTGATTTGCATTCATGCTATGCTGCTGTGATGGAACCTTCGCTTTTCATTCTTGGCCCAACCTACAACCGTTGAGGTTTCTTGTCAGGAACAGGACCCCAGGCAGTCAAGGCGCGGCGAGCTAGCCAGTGTCGTTTTCTTGAGAGGAGCTGCTTAGGCGGCTGGGACGCGCTGGTGGGGCGGGACCATGCGGGGCAGGGGAGTTGCAGTCGTGTGCTGGGCGTTAAGAGAGACAGAGTGCAGTTCGTACCTACCGGGTGAGTACCGGGTGAGCGATGTGTGCGACCGGAGGCAACGGTAAATCTGTTGTCGCTTCGTAATGGCGGGATAGTTATTTTATTGTGGCCAGTGGCTCGTGAATCTTTGCAGTCATTGTGTGTGCGACAATGCAAAGGATGTAACTCGAAGAGGAACGCTAGGGTGCAGGGATGTTTGGGTCAGCCACTGGGAGTAAGCGACGCCAAGCAGCGGTGATGCTTCAGCAGGCCACAGCACGCGGCATGCCATCAGTGAGGTTCAGCACACTAGTGCCTCATCAGGTGCATCGGCATAAATAGGACGATTTGGGGTTCCTTAGGCGCCTGTCTAGGGGTGACCTCTTGCTATGGTGTTCACTGCGAACAACTACCGGTGTGCGGCTCGTACCCGTATCCGTGTCTGTCACTGCCCGTGGCCCATAACCACACCACCAGCAACGCGCGAACGGGGGAACACTTTTCGAAAACTCGCTTACGCGAATTTGTGCCGAGGGCGACGGTGATGGGCAGTGCGTGAGGCGGCAAGTTGGGTTTTGTGCATGAAACGTTCAATTCCTTGGGAATAAGCCGTTGAGATCACGGTATTCCATCTTGTCAACCCGTCGATTCGCACGGAGTACACCCGAACAGCGAAGGCACCACGGCCGATGGTCACCTATCGGTCGGAATTGTTTATGGTGGTGTATGTACTTATCATAAAACGTGTAGCCATATATACAATGGAGGCGTGTATCAGGCGGCATGCCATGTTTGATTGTGCAAGCTGACTTGAGAGCCATAGGGCCCGCCCGTAGGTCGTTCTGCCGGGCCAAGGCAGCTCTTCACTGTTGGGTGAACTCCATTTGTTTTACACCTTGGTAGCGGTCGGGCACTGCACAATTTTACATACCGGATTCGCAGTGCTCTTTCCCTTTGGTCCGCCGCCGAATCTTAAACAATGAGCGACCCCAAGGAGGAAGGCCGCGAGGAGGGCGAGGTCGACTCCCTTGAGCCTGACTTTAGCAAGAAGCATCCTTTAGAGAATCGCTGGACGCTGTGGTTTGACAATCCCAACCAGAAGCAGACGCAGAAACAGTATGGGCAGTCGCTCAGATCGGTCTACACGTTTGACACGGTGGAGGATTTCTGGTGGTGGGTACACAGCAATACCCTTTAACTCGAATCCTTATAGAATGCAGTCTCTGTGACGGCCTAACGCGAGGTCGTCTGCTTGGGCGCGCAGCCTGTACAACAACATCCGCACGCCAAGCCAAGTAAACGTCGGCGCGACTTATTACCTGTTTAAGGAGGGGATAGAACCCAAGTGGGAGGACTCAAAGAACTTGAAAGGCGGCTGCTGGACCGCGCCTGTGCCGGGCAAGGGCGATAGCAAGAAGACTCTGGACGCGTGGTGGTTGAACTCGGTAGGTATGATGATCGTATTGATAACATACTTGACCTGCGGTAAAGCCTGGAGGGTACGTGAACTCAACTTGACATCGGCCGGCCGCCGACACCCCGACTGCAGGTGCTGGCGTGCATAGGCGAGCAGTTCGCTGATGGTGACGAGATCAACGGCATTGCCGTCGTCATCAGGGCGCGCGGTGACCGCATTGAGCTATGGACGCGGACGGCCTCCAACGAGGCAGCACAGGTGGGGAAACGTCCTCTTGGGGGTCCACGTCAGACGCACCGGTCAGAGCGGGGTCACAGAAGGAGCGGGGGCTGCCGCCTACGTTCGTGGAAATGGGTTGATTAGGCCGGCGAGTTTTAATGCCTCCGTGTGTCCGTAACTCCGCCCGCCCTGCAGACGATGATCGGCAAGCAGCTCAAGCAGTTCCTGGATGTCTCGGACTCCCAGAAGATCGGCTTCTCCGTCTTTGTAAGTTGTGTCGAGTTTGGTCTTCATGGTGCTTCCTCGTGGGGCGGGTCTCAAACGGGCGTTGGCTGACGCCATGGTTTGCCTCGGCCTCGGCATTACTCTCTGACCGCGCACGCTGTTCTTCGTACGCACGCTCACCTGCAGGAGGAGAAGATCGCCTCAGGCAAAGCCAAGGACCGATACATGGTCTAAGCCGCAGCAACAGGCGGAGTTTGGAAGCGGTGCCTCGGCCTATTACCGGCCTTCTGGCGTGCTTCTCCACAGTGCCCTTTGCCGGGCAAGGCCAGCGGCAAAGCCATCGGACGTGTGCGAAAATCCTCAGCATGCCCTATGCGCGGCAAGCGAATGCGCTAGCTTTCGAGTTCGTACTGGGGCTCGCTGCACTGTCGCACCGCGACGGGAGGAGGGGTGCCGCCAGGCGCTAGCCATTGGAGAACAGTGTGCTTCGGGCTTCGGGGGTCGTGGGCGCGGAGCATGGGCGGAGCATTGTCTTGACCCAATCATTGACCATTGTTCGTCGTCACGACTGCTGGGCAGCTGGTGGCTTCCTGCAGTGGAGTCGGATTTGCACGGAATGTCTTCCACTATGCTAGAGATGATAGGACTCACAACCTGTGCCTGTGGCGTGTTTCGTCAACTCCGCTCAGCGCACGCGCATAGGCGATGCGTCGGCAGACCGTCTGTGTGTGACTACTGCAAGTGTTTCGGGATGGGGACGCGGAGAAGTGTTAGAATGTAGACGGCACATCGGATCGGGGGTCATCCGCAAGGTTTGCTGGCATCGTTACGGATAGTACTAGTAACGGTGGGCGGCGGGCCGTGGACGGATGGAGACGGCGCAGGGATCACGATTTGTCCGACATGACGAGCGGGATGGTGGCGGGATATGGAGCGTCGTGTGCAGACCTTCCCGTCGTATAGGTTCGCAGGATTAGCAGACAGTCGTGGTAGGTGTGCAGGTTGTCGGCGGAACCGCGCCTGTTCCGCACGAGTCTTGAGCCATCATCCCACACCAGTTGGTGTTTGGATGTTGTTCATGCAACACTCCATACGTTTCCGGAGTGTTGACGATATGGACACATCGCCCTGGGTAAAGGAGCGATGTCGCGTTGTGGATGGAGGGACCGGCTTGAGAGGGCAAGTGCACCTCTTCGTTTTTGCAAGGAATATTGACATGTCAAGTACCGTTTCGCTCGTGCGAGAAATGTTGCACTGCTAAGTCCATAGAAAGCTCATGGTTTGGAGCATGCGGTTTGGGGACCCATGGGCGCGGTTGGCTGCAGGATTTGCTAATTAAGACGAGCCTTGTGACCTGGACTGGATCAACAAGATTCCGACAACTACCGCTTTCGAGGGTTACGTCTCAACGTGAACGGCGGGAAAATACCACGTTCTGCAAGGTCAGCTGCGCTCAGCATTGAAAGCCGAAGGCCACAAGTAAACAGAGCCGCATTACAGCCTAAGCTGTTCCTTTGGCGCATGTCGCTTAGGCCTGTATCTCGCAAGCCCGTCCGGAAGCAGCTCTGCTCGTCGGGGCCTTCGACAGCCGAAGAGCCGCTGCGCTGCGATGAAGCTGTCAACCACATCCAGGACGACAGCAGCTGCAGCAGGAGGAGCAACCTCAAACATGGGGCTGCAGGGCGCGCTTGACCCACCGACGCGAGCAGCAGACAAGCGAGATGGCAATGCTGCAGGCGGTGCTGCGCCTAGTGCCAAGGACATCCGTCACTTCTTCTCACGGCGCTCAAAGACGACCAGCGCGGCGCCAGCAGACGGAAAAGATCAAGGCCGCGTAGAAGAGCTGCAACCAGCCTCAGGCCCCCCTGACCCTGGCAGGCGCATCAGCTCGGTCAGCTCTCTTCTTGCACCCGAGGCAGCCGCGCCGGCGGGTGCGGCAGCGGACGGCCGGCACGTCGGTCCTCGGGTGAGCGTCAGCGCCGGCTGGACGGCGCAGCTGATGACCGGCAGCCGCGACACGCCGGCCGTGGATGACGCCGGTAGCCGCCGTCCCGCCGCCGGGTCGGTCGTCGCGGCGGGTCGTGGTCGGAGCAGACCGGGCGGGGTCCTCCGGGCGCCCCTGAGGTGGGGAGAGCCGCCCGCACCTGCTGGGCAGCAGACGGCGGCGGGTGCGGGTCCCCGTCGCGACTGGGTCGGGGGGGACGGTGAGACCGTTGAAGCTGGCGGTTCTGTCGCCGGCGCCGGACGAGCGGTTCCAAAATCATCGCGCATTGAACCTGAATCTGGAACTGGATCTGGATCTGGGTCGGCGTCCGCGGCTCGCGCCGGCGGCGGCGGCCTCCCGCGCCTTTCGCGTCTCACCGCGCTCTTCCCGGCTCTTCCCGGCCCCAAGCCGCCGTCCAAGCCGCCCCTGCCGGGCCTGCCGCCCCTGCCGCTCCTGCCAACGCGGCCGTCGGCGGTCGCAGCGGCGAGGGTTCCTCCGCACCAGGGGGCACCGGGACAGCCGCGCAGCGCCGCAGCGGCGCGGGGCGGCGGCGCTCAGCGTGTGGGTGCGGCAGGGAGGGGCACAGGGGATCGCGGAGGCCAGCGGGGTGCAGGCACGACCGGGATAATGGAGGAGGTGGCGGTGGTGGTGGAGGAGGAGGAAGAGGAGAAGCACGAGGTGGTGGTGGTGGAGGAGGAGGGGGAGGAGGAGGAGGAGGTGGTGGTGAGGGCACCTCCGCCTCGGCCTCCGCCGCCTCCTTCGGAGAAAGGTGGGGCGATGGAAGTGCGGACTGAGGTATTGGAGGATGAGGAGGAAAGAGGCGAGGATGAGGAGGACGGCTTCCGGAGTGACGACAGCGGCGAGCTGGAAACTGACGACAGCGGCGGGAGTGACAGCGACAGCGACTGGGCGCCCAGCGGTGGCGGCCACGGCGGCGGCAAGGCTGCTGCGGGTGGGGCGCGTGATCGCGCCGGGCGCGAACAAGATGGCAGCAGCGATGATGACGAGATCGAGGACGGCAGCGATGATGCCGATTCGGGCGACAGCGGCCGCGGTGGCAGGAGGGGCGGCAGGAAGGGCAGAGGCGCTGGAAGGGCCCCCGCTGCAAAGGCCGAGGGAGGCGCCAAACGCCCTTCGGGCGCTGCTCATTTGCAGGCGGCTGCCGCGGGGGGCGGTGGCGTCGCCGCCGTCGCAAAGCTGGCGGCCGCTGCGACCTCTGCGAAGCGGAAGGCGCCGGCGGCGTTGGCGGTACCGGGCATCGGAGAGGCGGGTGGCGCCGGCGGAGCGTACGGAAGCGTGGACGACGCCGTGGTTGAGGGAGGTCCTGGCGGGGTGAAGGCGGCGGCGGCGGCGGCGGATGCGGCGGCGACGGCGGCGGCGGGCAAGCGACGCAAGGTGCCGGGGGCGGCGGCGGCGGCGGCGGCGGCGGCGCTGGGGACCGGAGACGTTGGCATCGCAGCTCTGGAGGGCGTGACTCCGCAGGTGGGCCGGGTGGGAGCTCGTGTACGGGCACGGGCGCTGCTCCTATGGGGCGCTGCTTCAGGACGTTCTTCTCCACGACCGTGGCACCTGGCAGCACCGCACTGGGGTGTCTCTCGCGTCGGTTTGTATCGGCGTCGTAAATGACCCATCTGATTTTTGGTTCCGCTGTTGACATTCAATCATTCGTTCGTAGCTTCGAGCGGGACGGGCGTCTGCGCTCCTTGTCTACGGTACCTGCCCCACGTCCCCCTCCGCCTCCTCCGCCTCCTCACCCTCCTCACCCTCCTCCGCCGCCGCCGCCTCCTCCTCGTCACCCTCCTGTCCTCCTCCTCGTCACCCTCCTGTCCTCCTCCTCGTCACCCTCCTGTCCTCCTCCTCGTCACCCTCCTGTCCTCCTCCTCGTCACCCTCCTGTCCTCATCCTCGTCACCCTCCTGTCCTCCTCCTCGTCACCCTCCTGTCCTCATCCTCGTCACCCTCCTGTCCTCATCCTCGTCACCCTCCTGTCCTCCTCCTCGTCACCCTCCTGTCCTCATCCTCGTCACCCTCCTGTCCTCCTCCTCGTCACCCTCCTGTCCTCATCCTCGTCACCCTCCTGTCCTCATCCTCGTCACCCTCCTGTCCTCCTCCTCGTCACCCTCCTGTCCTCATCCTCGTCACCCTCCTGTCCTCATCCTCGTCACCCTCCTGTCCTCCTCCTCGTCACCCTCCTGTCCTCCTCCTCGTCACCCTCCTGTCCTCATCCTCGTCACCCTCCTGTCCTCATCCTCGTCACCCTCCTGTCCTCCTCCTCGTCACCCTCCTGTCCTCATCCTCGTCACCCTCCTGTCCTCCTCCTCGTCACCCTCCTGTCCTCCTCCTCGTCACCCTCCTGTCCTCCTCCTCCGTCTCGTTAACGCAGGGGCCCTCAGGCCACGTCGCGCTGCTGATGCCGCAGCCGGCGGCCCTGCAGCGAGCCTCCAACCAAGCTGTGCTGGTGCAGCTGCCCGCCGGTTTCGACCTGCAGGTGGGGTCCGGTGCTCCGGATTCCGGATTCAGTCAGGGGTAGCCATCCTCCGTACACCCCGTACCGTTATGACATACTGCAACCAACCGCCGGTTCCAACCGTTTGTGGGTCGGGGCCTTGCAGGGCACGCTCACCTGCCCGCACCTGTCGTACGAACACCTACCGCGTAACCTTCTGGTGCGGGATCGCTGCAAATCCTTCCCTACCTATCTCCGTCCATCCTCCCATCGGGCCGTGCGCGCGCGCCATGCCGTACAGTGTCCCAACACCGGCGGACACCGGCGGTGCAGCAACAGACCCCCGGACACCCCGCCTCTCACACCTTGGCTGCCGTATCGTTGCCACGGATAACCTAACACATTCACCCCAACACAAAATACCCGTATGTCGTACGTGTACGATGCAGGGTGACATGGGGTCTATCGGGCGGGTATGTCCCCTCCCGGGAGCCTTCCAGGGCCTCCAACCGCCCGCGGTTGCGGGGCGGGCAGCGGGCGGCAGAGGAATGCTGGGGGGCACCGGAGAGGCCAGCAGCAGCGGAGGGGAGGGAAGCCCGTCCGGGTCCGAGGAGGGCCTCAGTCAGGACGCCACTGAAGACGACGACAGCGATGGTGGGTGCAGCGGTTGCAGCGACCGGCACGTGATCGGGGGGACGGCAATACGGCATCGATGCTTTGTTTGGTTCTCGAAGGCCCCCGGGGCATTGTGCAACCACTCCGCGACACTCCGTGGCAACTGCCCTGGCCAAGCCTGCCCGGCGTGCGGCACACCTTGTCCACTCTCGGCGAAGAGCGCGAGGGAGGTTATAGGATACCGAGAATCGGCCCGGAGTTGCGAGGGCTGAGAGGAGGACAGGGGAGGGCTTTAACGGTGCCGTTCGGTATCCCAGGCGACGGCAGCCGCAGGGCAGGTCGGGCATCGCTGCCGCGCAGCCCGTGCAGCCCGTGCAAGCACCGGTGTCCGGTGATGCCCTCCCTCCCTCCCTGGTCCCTCCCCCTGCCCACCTTATCCGTCCAGGCGGCCTCAAGCAGCCGGCAGCGCGTGGCGGGCGCGCGCGGGCTGCGGGCCGCGGCGGCGGTGGCGGCGGCGGTGCGGCGGCACCTGACGCGGCGGTGGAAGCGCTCCTGGCGTCCGGTGGCTTGGGAGTGGACCTCAAGGGCGAGCTGCTGCGACTGAGGCACGCGTCGCTGCCAGTCACGGCCATGGTTGTACGGCTGGACGGCGCCGCCGCTGCAGGTACGGCGAATCGGGGACCTGCGCATCGCGCAGCCGTCGTGACGTGATGCGCGAGTGTGGGTTGCCTCAGGGAATTCACGGGTCGTGGGATCTCACGAAGAATATGCCCCGATGGGTTCTTCACGGCTGTAGATGCCCCCGAGACCCCGGCGCCCGACCTTACACTGCCGCCTGCCCTCCACCGTCGCCGCTGCCGCTTTCGCGCCCGCCTCGAGCAACTCGCCTCCGGACGGCTCCGATTGCGCCTTCGTCCACTCGGTGTGTATCTCCACATTCCACTCACCACTGCACCAACCCCCCCCCCGCAGGTGCTGGCAGCGGTAAGCCCCGGATTGCCACCGTGGAGCGGCTCTTCACGTCGTGCCTTTTCGCCAGCCACTTCACCGCTCCGGGAGAGGAATGCGCGGGCGGCGGTGGCAGGCTGCCGTACGAGGATGACGTTGACGAGGCCGATCCGTACGGCCTGGCTGGGGAGGATGGGGAGGAGTGCGAGGGCGGTGACCGGGTCAGGGGCCGCGGCGGCAGCGGGGATGAGGCGGGCGGCCAGGCCAAGGCGTCGGGTCGGTCCCGTCGAGGTGGTGGTGGCGGCGGCGGCGGCAAGGGGAAGGGAGCCGGGGCGAAGGCCAACCGTCGCGGTGGCGGCGGCAGCGGCGGCGGGAGGGGAGCTGCGGCCAGCAGTGACGCCGGGGCAAAACGCGGCGGAGCGGCGAAGCGAGGTGGCGGCGGCGGGGCGCGGAGGGGCACCGGCCGGGGGCCTGCAAAGGCCGGGGCGCGACGAGGAGCCAAGCGCGGTAGAAACTGAGTCGTACGCGACGTCGTACGCCCGGGTGCAAGCGTGGCTGTGACAAGTACGGCGTGCCGTACCTTGCCGTTACACGACGGGGCCTGCGGGTGCTGCCCCTCCCTGCCTCGATGTGTTACGGTACATTGTCTGCATCCACGGGATGAGACCCGGGGTCACCGGTGGCTGTGTCCCCCCTCTTTCGGGGGCCCACCGGCGGGGCTGTGCGTGGGGATGGCCGCTGCTGCGGCAACCCGCACCATTAAAGAAGTTGAGCTGCAGGGCCGCAAACGCGGCTGCGGTGGGGAGGAATGGCGCAGGGCGAGCACGGCTTCAAGAGCCTGAAGCCGCAGCCGCAGAGGCAGCATCGGAGGCGTTGGCTGCGGTGGGCGTCCCCGACCCTGACGCGTGACCTCTCCATCCGCGCTGCCCCTACCCGGAGCCACACCCGGGGGAGGGGGAACACGAGCCTGAGGGGCGCACACCGTATGTGGCCCTGGTGCTGACTCAGTGCACGTGGGGGGCGCGGTGCGTGAGGTGGGCTGGTGACGGGACGCCGTATCATTTGCCGGTTGCCGCCCCTGCTTGAACAAGTACCGTCGAAGCGCCGCGCATCGCCGCGCATCATATGTGGGCGGGCGGACCGCCTTGTAACCGGGCAGAGGGTATGGAGTAGGGAGGGTAGGGTGGGTGAGCGAGCGAAGGGTGGACTGACTCGGGACCACATCCCGACCGGACCGGCCATGACGGGCAGCGGATGGACGGAGATAAGGATGGCGAGGCTGGAGGTAGGAACTGGAGACGAAGGGACCAAGTGGTTTGAGGGGCCAAGTGGCCAGTGGTTTGGCAGGGCGCCGGTTGCGTCCGGCCGTCAAGGCAGGTACCTACCCAGCGCCAGTCCTCGGTCAATGCCTGACGGTCCTCAGGTCACGACATGTACCCATCTGCTATCTCCCGTCGCACTGAGAGTTGTTGCACCCACACCGGCATGTGCGACAGCGCCGACATACACGACATGACGGACGCCGACGGCCGTCTGCGACAAAGCATGGGCCCCGAAAAGCCGGTATACTGGGGTTTGGCGTGGATGGCTAGCAGCCTGGCCACGCTGCCAGCCAATCCGCAGGCACAGCGGACAGCGCTGCACGCCCTCGTCCAGCGGCTGTGTTGCAGATGACGTTTGCCGTGCGGGCGGATGTGCAGAAAGGAGCGCACCGCCGGACACAGTCCCGGCCCCACCTTATGATGATGGGATGCACCGTCAAAGCATGTCTGGTCATTTCGTCCAATGTACTTTTCGAGCAAGCGACCGAACCGACATACACGTCATATGTCCCTTTGGTACACGGACAGTCAGCTGCGCCGACCCTTTGCGCGAGGGCGGTCGCCCCGCCTGCCCGCAACCTCCTCACGGCAACCTCCTCATTGCACCGGTGCAGCACCGCCATAAAGTTAGGAAAACCACCACCGCTGGGAAACAGGGCAGCACGCTGGCAGCTCAGTAACCATGCCAACCACCAACCACCAGCTTGACCGTCAACACCACCACACAAGCCCCACTTCAATCTTCCAATCCTGCGGAACTGATGTCGATACATCACGCACTCATCGCCGTCTGCCCAAGCCAACTCCACCAAGCCATTCAAGCTCCTGCAGCCAACTGCGCCAAACCACGCTTATCCCCCCCTCCTCTCCCCTGCTATCCCCTTCCTCCGCCCTCCCGTAAGCCCGTTCCCGTGGTCCCCTCCCGCAGCTAAGTACCCTGCTTTGCCCCCACATCGCGCTACCTGCGCCACCCACAACAACCGCAACTCTCTGTCTCCCCACACCACATATCCCACACCCATCACTTATCTCGTCACCCCAATACACACCACACGCCCGCTTGGCTCCTCGCGGCTCTGTTCTCTTACACCACATACCCCACCCCCGCAGCCGCTCGCCCCCCTGCCCCCCCGGCCGCTACTCTCCCCTCGCCGCCTGCAGGTCGTCCAGCACCGCCCGCATGTCCTCCCGGCTCATGGGGATCGTGAGCAGCTCCCCGCTGTTGTCCGAGGCGGGCCGCAGCCGCACCAGCTGGTGGTCCACGAACTCCACGAGGTGCTGCCGCAGCACCCGCTCGTCCCGGACCAGGAACCGCTCGCGGCACATCCTGCGGAGGAGGCGGGGGCGGGGGAGGGGCCGGGCCAGCGGCGGCGCCGGGCGGGGCAGTGCGCAGCAGGGCAGGGCAGTTGCAGTGCAGGTCGGTGTGCAGTGCAGGTCGATATGTGCAGTGCGGTGCATGTCAAATTGTCAATGTGCAGGACAGGGCAGGGCAGGACAGGGCAGGGCAGGGCAGGACAGGGCAGGGCAGGACAGGGCAGGACAGGGCAGGTCCGTGTCTGTCGACACCTGGGTGTTGGAGACGGGCAGGTGGGTGCCAGGTTGGGGGGAGGGCTGCCAGTCGGGCGAGGGCAGCGGAGCCTGTGCCCATGTACACCGGTGTGGCATCCTTGTCTCCCGCGCGGCACGCGGGAGAGCGCGACGACAGGGCAACGGGATGAAGGCAGGTGGCAAAGGATGTGAGATGTCAACGACGGCTGGGATGGCCTCCTGCTCGTGACCCACCTGTACAGGTGCGCGAAGGCCACTCCCTCGCACTCCTCGTCGTCCAGCAGGTGCTCTGCCAGCACCTTGAACACCTCCTGCAGGTCGAGAATGTGGGGAGGCGGGCGGCGGATCCAACCAGCGAACCAGGTCAGGGCCAAGCCCAGCGCAGGCGGCGGAGGGCAAGGGGAGGGGGTTGGATGATTATGCGGGCATCGGCAAGAGGTGCCGGTTCGGGTGTTTGGATTGCGGCTGCCAGGGTCGGGTATGCTGCTTGCGGGGTCTTGTTCACTGTGCAGCAGCGGCTTAGAAGACGACGCGACAGGTCACGTGATCTCAGCGCTGCGGATCCGCGCCCACGGTCTCAGGGCACCCAGTAAGGATCCAGGATCCGGGTCCCCGGGTGTCTGGCTCCTGAGCCTGAGGTCGGGGGCCCAGCCCACCTGCGCGCCGAGCACCAGGCTCCGCAGCACGGTTCCTGCTCCCGCGGTGACGACGCCGGACTTGAAGGCACCTGCGGGATAGTTGCGGCGTCAGGCGGTTGGTTGCGGCGTCAGGCGGTTGGTAGCGGCGCTCTACATGTCGTCCTTGGGCGTTTGACGGAGGGTGCACAATGCTCGGCCCCTGAGCACCTGCACCGGCCCCGCAATCGTCGCGAGGCAGTCACATGGGCGGAGAGCGCGACGAGGTGCAGCGCGCTGCGGCCCCTCTCGGACCCGGGCGAGGCGGGTTCACCCGGGGTGGTGCGTTGGGATTCGTACCCCGTGTTGCTGACGTAACGTAAGCCGCTGTTGCGCTGGCTGCTGTGTGTGAAAATCTGTCCGGTGTCTGTGCCCCGATCAATGTGCCCCGATCAAAAGGTTTCCTCGCAGATCCCTCCATATTAACAACACCGCGGATGGCAATGACCGCAACCGTCAGCAAGCGGTCTGTGTGGTGTTCAACAGACATGACAGCGGTTATGCTCGCGTACAACACCCCAGCAGCAGTCAGGATAGGAGCCACTGCAGGCGCTGTGCCCCTTCGTGCCCCGCCGCACTCACCCACAAGCACCGACTGCATTCCGCAGGTCTCCGTCAGGTAGGGCTGGAAGGTGGTGGCGTTGATGTACTGCCACCTGCGCGGCGGAGCGCGAAGGGGTCAGGTCGGGGCAGGGCAGGGGTCAGGTCAGGGCAGGGCGCAGGTCGGGGCAGGGAAGGGGTCAGGTCGGGGCATGGGTCAGGTCGGGGCAGGGAAGGGGTCAGGTCGGGAACGCGGCATGTCAAGGGCACATGGCGGCTCGCTACAGACGGCTGCTGCCACCACCGGCGAGCTGAGCAGAATCCGCCAGTGCGTAGTGAGGAGCCTGTGGTCGGCTCGATACCTGGGGCCCCAGCCAGTACGGTGCGTGTGGTTTTGGCCGGGGGACAGCAAGCGCGAGGTAGACCTGGGCGGAGTGCGAGCATCGCGAACCGCAAGGAACAAAGCAGCGCAAATACTGGACGGGGAAGGCTCTCGGAGCCCAGCTGCTGTACGATGTACAATGGAAGGCTGCCGGGGCTCCAGGTGCCGCAGCGCGGGTCGCCAGCTCTCAGGTGCGCCCTCCTTGTCCCTCGCACGCACCTGAACCTGGCCGCATCGGCCGAGTCCCACAGCAGGGGCCCCAGCGCGTGATCGATGGAGGCGATGACGTGGACCTGCGGGCCCCGGGGGCAGGGGCGGGCGGGAGACGCGGACCACCTTGACTGGAAGAGGGCCAGACGCGCTGGAAAACCACACTTTGGCTTCGTCGCTTGGAAGACGATGCCTGCAACCGCGGCGCGCGCCCAGCAACCCACGGTTCCCCCATCCGCCCTTCGCCCTTCCCCCAGCCCGCCTGTGCGGGGTGCTCGCACGCGGCAGGCACACACCTGCGGGCACGCCGCCAGCGCGCTCAGCAGCGACACGTCGCCCCGCAGCCCTGCGCGCAGAGAGAAACAGCACGTGGGTGGGCGGGCGCAAGTAAGGACGGGACCATAACGGCGGTGCGCGTCTCGGGGTCCGCACGGGCCCTGGCAAACGTACAGCACTGGCCGCCGACAACGGTGCGCCATACCCCAAGCGCGGCTGTGGCTGTCCGCACCATTAAATGCACAACTTCAACGCATGGAATGTGTAAACTGCGGACCGCAGGCTGCAGCAGGTGGCAGCTACCCTCACCCGGGCCGTCCAGGTTGTGGATCACGACAAAGGCGTGGCGGTCCAGCGGCTCCTGCCGGATGTCGTCCACCAGGGCCCGCAGCGCAGCGGGCGCGCCCCCGACCCCGCCCGCTGCGGCGCCTGCGGCGCCGCCCGCAGTCCCCAGGTTGCGGAAGGTGCGCTGCATGAGCGCCCCCGCGACCCCCGCCACCACCTCGCGCGCAGTGCAGCGGGAGTTGTAGCCGTGGAAGACCAGCACGGCCGCGTCGCCCCTGTTTGGGGCCATGGGAGGACAACGGGACATGTCAAGGGGTCAGCGCCGGGGACCAGCGAACGGGCGTGTGTGTTATTTAAGCAGGCAGAACAGGAGTGCGTGACATGCGAGGGGCCAAGTGGCACCCAATAGTGTGTTTAGAATTGCAACCCGCCCCCAATAGTGTGTGTGCGTCGTCCCGGCCCCCTCCTGGCGCCAAGAAGGGTCCCGTGTGGGTCCAGGGGTCTTACTCATGCGAAGAAGAGCAGAGGGGGGTGGACTGACCAAAGGGTGAGTATAGGCGAAGCGGTGGCGTCACGGGACTCGCGATTGACTCTGTTGGGATACCGTCAGAAGGTGCGGACCGGGCCGTTTCGGCGGGTGCCTTGCCTACAATCGACTCCTCTGGAGTGGGTACTGCGAGTTGGGTGGGTACTAGACGGACGCGGCGGAAGAGGACCGGAAGGACCACCAGCTGCCCGTGCATGAAGCCGCACCTGTTCCTGGGGCCCGCTAGCGTCCGCGCGAAGTCGTCCAGCAGCCCGCGCTTGGATCCAAAGCCGTGCAGCAGTATGGAAAAGTTGGACCTGCCACACGTCGAGGTCGGGGGGTCACGTAGGCGGTCAGGAAAGAATCAAGAGTCAAGACCATCGCACGCGGTCTCCCCTCGCTTCGTCTCGTCTCAGAAAGGGAAGGAACGAGGAAGCAGCCGGGGAGAAAACTATTTGGTGCGGGCTTGGAATTGCATGCACGGACCGCTGCCAAACGGCCATCGTGTTGTGCAAAGGGACGCAAAAGTTGTGGCTGGTTGTGCCCGCGAGAGATTTGTTTTTTCCCTACCGTCGCGAGTCGAGTTGACTGTGCCCCGCTTGCTTTGGAAGAGCGCAGCAGCACCGGCCCCTTATTAGAAAATGATCACACCTGCCCGCAGCCCACAGGCCCAGAGACATGGCTCACCTCAGGCGGCTGTGCCAGTCGTCGAACTGCGACCTGTGCCGGTTGAGCGCCCACGGAGACGTCGGGGCGGCGGCGCACGCAGACAAGTAACAAGTGAATGGCTGAGGCACGACGGCGGCATGAATTGCTACTCGGCGTCACCAGATTGTCAGTTTCACAATAACACTCTGGACATCCAAGAGCCTGTATACCATGCTAAAGGACAGACCTGCACGGATATGTGATGGCCAGCTCTGGGCGGTCATGCGTGGGCCCTGCATGCATGCTGGGTGCTCGAGCTGTCGCATACCAGTAGCCGCATGTGCACGAATGAGCAGGTCGCACCCGCACCGGGAAGGATACCTGAGATCCGTCAGCAGCTTGGCCTTCTTGCTCGCGTTCTTCACGGGTAGCTCGCTGTACTGCACCCGCCGGCCGGCGCTGCCACCGGCACCCCCGCCGTCGTTGGCGGCACCGATGCGGCGCTCCAACAGCTCAAACAGGCGCTTGCGGCTCTGCATCGACGTTGGGGGCTGGCCCGCCTTGCCTTTGCAGCGGCTGGCCTTTGCCCCGGATGCCGTTTTTGAGCCGCCCTGCTGCTGCTGCTCCCCAACCTCGTCGTGCTCAACCTCGCACTCTTCGCTGTCTTCGTCGCTGCCGTCAGAACCCTGATCCTCCTCGCTATCGTCTGCCGGCGCAACCTGCTTCGATTGTTGCTGGCCACGACCGGCGGCTCGTATCCCAGCTGCTGCGATTGATGAGGGGCCTGCGCCGGTCGAGACCGCGCCATCAGCGCCGGCAGCAGCGGCCGATGTCTTCCCACCGGCGGCTGGTCTTCCGCGGGGTCTGCAGGATAGCGGCGGGGGCGGTGCCCCCGCTCCCGCTTTCGAGGGGGCGTGCGCGGCTGCCGGCCTAGGCCGCGATGCACGGGTGGGTCGCTGGGCCCGTGGCTCTGTCTGTTCGTCCATATGCTGACTTTCAGCTGCCTTTGGCTGTGTGTCGGCATCGCTGGCGTCTCCAGATTCGCCACCCGAGGTTGTGGCCTCATCTGACTCCGCTTCCGAGTCGCCAGTACGATTTGCTGGTCTGCCCCGCCGTGGCATAGCACCCGAGGCGCGTGCTGTCGTTACAGCTGCGGCCTGTGCCGGCTTGCCTGAAGATGGAGCACCTCTGCTTGTGGCAGCTGCTTTGGCGCTCAGCTTGGTGTCATAGCCGGCTGTCTGTGCTGCCTTGGCCGCCTGCCTTCGTTGCCGAGTTGGGCGCTCCGCGGCTTCCGCGCTGTCGCTGCAGCTCTCATCCTCGCTGTCAATAATAATCGTAACAGGTTGTATCGCTGTCCTGGTAGACCGCTTGGGGCGCTGCGCAGCGCTTGTTGCTTCACGGGCTGTCATTGCCGCCGCGGGCGCCTTGCGGGGTGCCATAGCACCACAAAAATAACCAGATCCGATAGGGCTTAACTTTTAATGCATGCTCGGAAATAATTAATCCATGTTCGTCGACTTGGATGTTTCTACGCTGTTTGGGTCGTCTGGTCTTGCGCAGCTAGCAGTGTCCTGTCCGATTCCAGTACGATAATAGATAAATTACTTTGTATGGTAGAGATAATAGGAAGTGGTGCATTACCACGGTGCCCAATGAGGTACGGCAAGGGGTTTTTAAAGTGCTTCGCGCCAAATTTAGGCCGAAGGCTGTCACTCCAATAGCTTGCGCCTCGCCTCGACCTCACTGACAGCGTTACAGATAATCATCAGCTCTTTTCTACGTGACTAATTTACCCACAGACTTTTTGGCAGGCGCGATATTCATATTGCACTGTTTCCTAGCGACTAGTAAGTCCATTGTTGGGAACTCTCAAGGACATTGTATTTGCACATCGGTATTGCGCAACTGTATAGCCTCGTCGCGCTGCACGGCTCCCGACTGTGTGCCAAGCATGGGACCGTCGTTGCCTCGCGGACCGCCGTGCTGCTCAAGGTTGCATAAGGTGCTGAGGATGGCGGTCATTGCGAAATCGAAAAAATAGTTATTGGCGCATTCGGCGTCTCCTTGACCCCCCGCTCGGCTGACCGGATATGTTCTCAGTTGTTGCGCGACATGCTGCCTGAACTGCTGCGATAGTCCTTTGTTTTTGTCTTGAACTCCATAAACACAGGCTGCACCGCAACAAGCAGCGTCTCAGCCAGTGACGCTTTCCTTGCAAGCTCATCGACCACGGCGAGTTGTCATCAACGCCTTTCTTTTCAACGCGTCAACGACCAGCAGCAGTAACAACCATGGCGCTGGCAAGAATGGCAGCCGGGAGTCCATCTCGAACCGTTTGAGCGAGTTGCGAGTTCGGTCGGAGGACGAAGATCGTGCCTTGCTCAGCCAGAGGGAAGAGCACGGGGCGGACGATGATGTGTCCTCATCGCATGAGGGCGACCCGGAGTCTAGGCTCCGGAGAACAATGGGTCCGTGGCCTGCCGACGCCTACGACCAGGACAGCGACGATCCGAGCCAAGGCCCGGCGCTGGCAGGCGGCCAAGGTTAGACAGTTGTTTCAACGTGAAGCGCGGGGCCCGAAACAAAAGCGGACAGATGGGCGGAAGACGCGAGGTCATCATCGGGTGATTAAAGTGATTGGTGCTGGTGTGGTATTCGTTGTTTGCTTGCGTGCCTCTGTTTGGTAGGCGGTGTCGTGCACAATCACACATGATGTGTTCCCCTGCTCCAGGTGGCCCAGTGACGGCTCGGTCGCTCCGTTACATGGTGTCTGATCCCAAGCCAGAGGTGCGAATGTTCTGAGGTTCACTGTGCAGTGCGCTCAATCCTCAACTTTCACGAACAGGCAGCGATTGGCTGGGATTGGTGGTGGCCTTTGCTGGCGGAGACGTGACTGTCTTCCGAACTGCATGCGTCAGGAGAGGGAGGGTGTTGCCATGTCTCTGTCAGTGGGTATGCAGAATGAGTTCACTCTTGTCCCCGCAGATCAAGTTGCTCCACCGCTTCAAACCGGGGCACGGACCGCGCGACAGCGAGTTCTGGCGGTCCTTTATGGACAAGTGCCGCCTCGCCTGGGGGGTCTTCTTCCCGCCCTCACCAGAGACGATCCGGCGTCAGAACTCCCTAACCCAATGGGCTGGTGGTCTCGGACGCTTCCTCGCGCCCCGGTCAGCGGTCAGCGCACCGGAGGGGCAAACTGTCAACGGCCTCAGTGCCAAGCAGGTGGTGCTCAGCCGGTTGCAGATGGTCCTAATCGCTGACAGGTACGCGCCGTGAATCCGTCCGTGTCACTTAAGTACGTGATGCACAGGGGGGTACCACGCCGTCCGTTCCGTTCCTCAGAAAATGACGTCCCGTTTTGGGACAGTGCGGTGTTTGGTGGTCGCAACCGCAACCATGATCGCATTCTCAAGGGACGTCTTCCATCGCCCTTCAGGTGCGGTGTGTCGCCGGAGCACCTGCTGGAGATGAAGGCCCAGACCCTCACGGCGCTGGCCGAGTACATGGGCAAGGACCTCCAGGAAGACGTGGCGCAGCTGGAAGTGCAGGTGGGCAAGTGTGGCTACGCACACGGACCAGACGTAGCAGTACTGCAAAGGGACTCAGCCGCTGCAGATAGGACCAGTATGCGATGCTTTCACCGTTGAACGCTCCATTCATTCATGCGTCTTTGTCAATCGGAAGCAGCTAGCAATGCGCTCGTGTGGGCCTATGCCACATTGGTCTGATACTGGCGTGGTCGGTGTCGGCATGTGCAGGTGTCCGCCCTCAAGCCAAACGGCGAGCGTATCACCATGACCATTGGCTTCACGGACATGCTTGGCGACGACCAGGTGGGTTGGGCCATCGATTGAGGCATAGTATGCCGGTGCTGCTGCATCCTCTACTTTCTCATTCTTCGTACCCGTACTCACAAGGCCGCGTATCATGCCCACCTGCCTCGCAGCTCCGGGATCCCATGCAGTACGACTACGAGGTGAGGTGTCAGGTTTGCATTGATAACAACCATGATCCATAACCGCAGCCCTTGGCGACTTAGCTGATTTGGCCACCCGCCTCAGTTTTGACACGTCCGTTCTTACGCTTTGCTTCATGGTGACGAATTTCAGTTTGAGGATGACGACGACTACTTCATGCCCGAGGACGACAGTGGCCGCATCGCGGATATCGCTGAGGCGCCCACAGCGGGCCTTAAGGCCGCGCGCGTCGCTGCCAAGCCGGTATCCGGCACGGCCGCTGCTGGCAAGGACGAGCCCTGAAGGGGCACTCTCCTCACCTCCTTGCCGTGCTGCACACGGGATGGTCCGCGGGGGTTATTTGCATCTCCGCACGGAGAAGCGTGTTCGCGAAACCCATCGGTAGTGGCGCTAGCTCCTTGGTATGGCTGTGGGTTTGCAGACTCGCGGCGGACTGAGGTGCATCTTGCAATGCGAGGTTGCCCGTTGATCTTGACGCTGCCCTTGTGTTCGCACCTCCTGCCAAGATGGCTGAAGTGAATGTAAATGCGGGGCCGTGGGGCAGGGTTTGTCGACCTGACCGCGTCCGCCAAGAGCACTCACATACCTTTGGTGTCCTTGGCAGGGGCCAAGGCCAAGCGCTGACATAGGTGACTGCAAACGCTCGAATACCGGACTTAACTATATTTATAACGGCTGTACCGTGGGCGCTAGTTTACCGCACAGCGCAGGGGCCTCGGTGCTGCTGCGCGCTGAACTGTTTGAACGACATGGTCACGGTAGGAACACATCTACCGAGGGCGCCTTCCGTATGCTTGGGTAGATTAGGTTGCGCCCCTCGCGGGTTGGATGTGTGGCTCGAGCCCTTTCACACACGCGCAGTGCCTTGCACGCTCGTTGGGTGCATAGCGAAAGCGGTACATGTTACAGGTCAGGTAGGGTTTCGGTTTCGGTTTTCCAGATTCAGGATTCTCCAGGCTAGAGGGTAGAGCTTCTCGTGGGAAGAGAATCGAGTTAGGTGCGGTTAGATATCACGTCTGCATGTATTTTTATCGTGCCTGGTTCAGATTATGCTTGGGTAACCCGCACATATGCAGGGTCGATCATGCGCATCGTTGATGAAGAAGCTTTTTGGCGTGTGCTGTGGGAAGGAAGGGGATAGCGAGCGTACCGTGCGGGGCATTCAAGGAGGTGCCTGGGCACAAGGAGTCAGCGGCGTGCTGTGACTTTTTTGGATGCGCGCCATTTCGTTGATTCGTGGGTGCCTGTCCACAGTATGATGTCGCCGCCCTCGGATTATAGCGGTTGTTGGGTACGTGATCGTTGCCGTCGCCACGTTACTGCTGCACTCCGGCACCCCGGACAGGGCGCGCATGGGCACAATGCAGTTAATCGGGCGTGCTTGAAGAGAGCTACATCTGTGTTTGTCGGACGATTCTCCAGCTTGAGGATGGCAGCTGCGGGGGGCAATTTTCACTTGCCGCTTGCGCGCAACACCGACCAAGCGGTCCGCTTGTTCGCCACCCGTTTTCGTGTAAGGATTCGTTGGTGACTGCAGGACTGGTCTGGGGAGCAGAATTCCGACAGTGCCTTTATTCGGAACTATTGAACCCTCAGGCTGCAGGGAATGTGCCACGCAGCCCGGGGACATGATCACGGACTAAATAGGAATGTGTGTCTCCCTAGGTTAGCTTCCACATGCCGCCTACGAGCTATCTGGGCCCGTTGGAACATCCGGTCGGGACTCGGGTAACTTGTAACGATTACTACACATTACAGTTAGCAAATGAGGGTAGACATTCTTGGCTTGCTTCGCCACGTAAAAGGAGTCGCGCACAAAGTAGGAGCAAACGAGCTCAATGATTGTGTGGATAGGGGTGGACCTGCGCCCGTGGCCTCAAAACTGGCAGTCCCTAACTTCCCCGGTGTTGCGGGGCACCCTCATCCATACTGCGTTCTCCCATGCCGACTCCTCCCAAACCATTGCTTTTCCCGGGTGCAGCACCCACCATCGGCATCCGGCGGACCCTGCCAAATCACCTTGGGAGTCAATTGCGCTCCGGGTCATCTCACAGGTCACAATAATCGGGTAACTTACCTCATCTCAGTGTGTGCAACCGCGGCAAGCACTGAAGACACGGTACGACACGCCGTCGAACACATGCCGTCACGCTGTCGCGTGCACAACAATGTATGTATTGGTCAACGGGTCCCACATCGTGCAACGAAACATATGGATGAACGCTTGCGCCATAAACGCAACACCAAAGCAGCGGTGAGGCCCGCAATGCAATACCTTCGAAAGAGCCAAACGGGGAACGGCATCGGCCCCCTGCAGCCAGCGTTCAGAGCAAGTATCCGTTCGTACGTCCGTACCGCTTGCCATGCGCGACGACAGGAGCACTCAACGGGAGACATGAGCCGAATGGGCAGTGCGCCTTCGGCACACTAACATGTCTTTCGATGTCTTCAGCCGATCACCTGGCTTATATATTAATGATGATAACATTGCACCGCGTATGCCATATCCGTCCACATCCAACGACGAGCGCCGGTAACTGACCACCAGTTTCGGGGTTTTCGAGACATACGAGCGCTGCCCGGTCACCGCTGCACGCCTCAGTCCACTCACTCTTCAACCGTCGCCGGCCAACCCGCTCGGTAAGCCCGAAACCGGATTGCGAGAAGCCCAGTCCTCCAAAACGCGTCTGCCACCCACCGCAATGCCGCTCGCTCGCCACCCTAGGCATCATTCACTGGACCAACTACCCTGGCCCTACCCCCAATCCACCCAGCTGTGAAACCTCACCGGGTGCCGCGCCTTCCCACCGCTGAAACCTCGAAGTCCTTTCACCTCCACAACTCCCCATCATATGTTGTGGACTTTGGCCTCCTCCTCCTCCTCCTCCGCCTGCTCCTCGTCCCGCTCCTTAAGCTTGTCAAGGGCCTTATCCTCAAGTACGAGCTTCCGTACACGGCGCCATCCCTTAAGGGAGAAACCCGACCTCGAGGGGGCCCTCGTCGAACCCGACTTGGGTTTGGGAGCCCCGCCCGCCCGCCCGCTTGCACCGGCCTCGGCCTTCAGGCCCGACGACCCAAAGTGCAGGATTGCTCCGAATAGGCCGCTGCCGCCCTTCTTTCGCCCGCCAGGGGTGCTGCCGCTGTCATGGCGACTGCCCGCGGCACTGCGAGCGGAGCCGTCGCCACCGTTGGCCGCACCAGCGCCTGTCCCGACCTGTCGTATGGTTGCGGGGCAGGCAACGGTGGCGAGACAATCGGCAGCCCGGTCTGTGTAGCGAGAAACCCGTCCCGACCCGGTGTGTGTGTTTAGAAATGGTGTGTGTGTGTATGTGTTTAACAAGAAGTGTGTATGTGTGTGTGTTTAGGAATGCAACCCGCCCGACCCAAACAAACCTCCAATATACTTACCATATTAACCTGCGAATAGGAAAAGATGAAAACAGCAACAAGGCAGCCGCGCCACCACCGACAAAAGTTGCAGAACAAAACAATGGTGTGTGTGGGGGGGGGGGGAACGCCAGTCCTTGAGTAGGTTGCAAAGCGCGTGCGGTGGCGCCGTGCGACTCCGATAGATTCCTCGGGTTTGAATGGCCGTGCCGCATTCACCATGCTCGATGGGCCCAACCCTGCCCCACGACAGCGGGCGACGCGGGAGGGGCTGAAGTTTGTGGGGTGGTGCGGGAGGGGCTGAAGCCACTTGAACCTGCTACCAAGTACCAACATCCACCTAGCCGGGGTGCCGACAGGTCCGTTGGCTCCTCCACCTGACCACCAGCACAGCAGCGGACGCAGCGCCCCGCGAGACTCGCAAACTCCGCCAACCTAACCTAAGATGTGAGATGTGAGATGTGACGTGGCATGTGACCTCTCAGCTTGTGTGTTCCTCGGAGTGCACCTCGTCGCGCATGTGACGACGTGGTTCCCGCCCGCGCCGCTCACCTTGATCACCACCTCGCCGCCGGCCGCGGAGCCGCCCGCCGCACCCGGGTGGGCCCCCGCCGCGGATGTCACGCCGCTGATCCCAGCCGACGACCCCGGGCCGTGACTGCCGGAAGCGCCGTTCGGAGCGCCGACGTCGGAGCCAGCTGTAGCACCCGCGGGCGGCTGGGTGTCGTACCCGACAAGCGCACCGGGGGATGTGGTCGCGTGCTTGGGCAGCGCGCCCGAGCCTCCCTGCTCCTTGGGCTGGGTGGGTGCGCGGGTAGAAATGCGCCAATGGGCCAAGAGGTACGAATCGCATATGAGTTAAGAGCTGCCCCGACGCTGCTTCGCTTCCTACTGTACTCGCAATCGGGTCCGTCCGATCCCTGACCTGTCACGCCGTCGAACCTCTCGGCCGCAGCACATCCTCAGGTGCTCCGGGCTGCCTGCCACAGCCCCATGTCCGGCGGCCCGCCCCAAACCGCCCCGAGCCACGGCTCTATCCGCGCCTGCACGATGTTTCCTCGCCCGTACTATGTTCTCCTCGCCCGCAATATGTTTTCCTCGCCCGCAATATGTTTTCCTCGCCCGCACAGCTCCAGGACCATGGGCCGCCGCCGCGCTCATGGTCGGCAACCTCCCGTCGTCCGAGTCCCTGTTGCCTCCGAGATGCAGCTGTGCCTGCACCTCGGCCCTCCTTGCCCATCGGGCAACCTGGCGCTTGCAGCGGCACCCACCTTCAGGTGAATTGGCGGCAGATCCTTGTACTTGGAGAGCTGCTTGCGGACCTTCTTAATACCCTGCGGGAAGGCAACCGACGCGCGGCACGGGACACCTCATCACCGGGTCGCCGCACCGTCACTCCCGGAACCATGGGTCGATGCCAGCACACACAGATCCCGCAGCTCGCGGGGACATTGGGCGGGAAGCCACCAGGCACAGGCCGCCTCGTGGGGATGATGGGATGGCAGCGGCCCCGGTGTCCCAGCCAGAAGCGCAGTCAGTGCCAACCCCACCACCACCCTTTCACTCAACGGGTGCGGGCGCGGCGCCCCGCCTGCCCTGCCTGTCGGTCCCAGCACCAGCACCAGGGCGGCGTCCGATGATCCGGCGCATGTCCACTTCGGCAGTGACCCCGGAACGCCGCAGGGCAGAGTACGACACCCCTTCGCGACCACGGCCCTCAGCGAACTGCGCTGCGCACGCTGGGGCCGTGCCGTACAGTACCGGATACCGGATACCGTACCGTACCAGACCTTGATCCAGAAGAAGAGCAGGCAGACGGTGTAGATGCAGATGACGTTGATCAGGAACAGGACAAAGCTCATCCAGGAGATGCGGTAAAAGGTGCCCGCCCGCATGCCCAGCCGTCGCGCGCCCGCCGCCGCGAAGGCCAGGCACATGCCCGTGTTGACGATGGGCGGAAGCAGCGAGGCCGCGATGGCGACGCCCACCAGGGCCGTGGTGCCGCCCTGGGTGGTGGACAGGGCCACACCCGCACCTGAGGAGGGGACCGCAGCGCAGCGCCGCGCAGCGCCGCGCAGCGCCGGTGGGGGTTACAAAGAAACAGCCCAGACGCCGGTGGGGGGCGGAGACATTGCGCCGGTGGTGGCGACGGGGCGAAATACGGTACCAGAAATGCGCCACGGCGGCGAGCCCAGTGGAACCTGCCTTGCCCGTGTCCGCGTCATTGGCTGCAAGGTGCCGATTTGGGGGCAGGCAGCGGCGTGTGCGCGCCCAGCAACGGCCGGTCGTCCAGGGGGGGGGGGACGAGAACCGGGGCGGCGGCGCGCATGGAATCTGGCCAGCGTCAAGTCTGGGAGGATGGCACGGTGGACGACGTGCGGCGCGCGCGCAGCCACCCAGCCACCTAGACACCCAGCCACCTAGACACTCAGCGCGGTACAGCCGCACCTGAGGGAATGGCGAAGAAGATTCCCGTCACCATGCCGGACACCTCGCCCCGCGACTCCATCTCATCGGTGGGCCACCCGAAGCGGTTCGCCACCCCGGTCCAGAGGCACACCACCAGGCCCACAATAAAGCCCACCAGGAAGGTCAGGGTCACACCCACGGCCTCCACAAGAACGCCTGCGGTGAACCGTGAGGCGGGTACGGTAACCGTGAGGCGGGTACGGTGACCGTGCGTCTCAGCGGTGCGCATGACAGCAGAAGAAGGTCCAGCAGCAGCAGCAGCAGCAGCAGCAGCCAAAGCTGCGTCCAATGGGACAGTGGTACATCCACAAAGCCGCGGGGAGGGCACAACGAATCTTGA
Source organism: Eudorina sp. 2006-703-Eu-15 (assembly GCA_003117195.1). NCBI lineage: Eukaryota > Viridiplantae > Chlorophyta > Chlorophyceae > Chlamydomonadales > Volvocaceae > Eudorina > Eudorina sp. 2006-703-Eu-15. Next base: position 151,887 of record BDSI01000189.1, read on the forward strand.
CAGGGAAGGCAGGTACACATTCACACCAGGGCGACCGCCTATCCGCCCGCCCTCTCACCGGCCTCCATGCGAATCCGACCGACCCGCCTCACCGGCCCCTCCTCTTGCCCGTTCATCATCGCGTGAAACAACCTCCTCCATCAACGCGTGCTGGGATCGCCCGGCCCGACTTCGTCCTGCGCCTGTTTCTCTTTTGTGTGTGTGTGTGTGTGCGTGTGTGTGTATGTGTGTGTGTGTGTGTGTGTGTGTGAATCGTTACATATCTGCCGGGCCGACACTGGCTGGGGGCGCTAACCCGCCCCATACGGGAGACCGCCGAAGCACTTACCCCCGGATACGGGGGAAAGGGGCGTAAGGGGCCTCTGTCCCCTCGCTCTCAACCAAGGGCGCGTGCCCGATCCCCGAGGATCGGTGACCGCTGTGCCCCTCAAGGGAGTGGGCGAAGGCCCATCCCGGGCGGTCTGCGCCTCGCAATCCGCTGTTCAACCTGTGTGTGTGTGTGTGTGTATGTGTGTGTGTGTGCTTTCCAGCCCCTAACTTCCCCTCGGACCGCCCGCCCCTGCACGCACCCTTCCATATCAACACCGTGTCCTTGACGGACGTCCCGAACGCGAAGGCCAGGATGGGCCCCATGAGGGGCGACACGAGCATGGACGCCACGATCATGACGGCGCTGTTGGTGGCCAGCCCCACCGCCGCGATGAGGCCCGCCACCACCACGAAGGCCAGGTAGTCGAAGGACAGCTCGGTGCCCGAGACCACGCTGGTGTAGATCTCCTCCGTCGCCATACGACCCTGGGAGGGGGCCGCGGCCAGAGGGATACGTGGGGCCATCCGTGGTGGCATTCTGGGGCGAGTTTTATGAGTTATGATGAAAGCCGTTTCATGGCGGTACGTGCGATTTGTCACGGCGATGCGGTGCGGTGCGGTGCGGTGGGCAGGCGAATACCCCGGCGGTGTCGAAGCGTTTCCGGGCGGCCGCGGACGCCGCTCCAGCTGTCGTGACACACTGCGTAATCGGCGTGTCGTGAGATGGGGATTAGGCTGCTCTGCCGCCTGATGTACTCCTGTGCGCTGTACTGCTTCTGCCATGGCGCTCTCGCGGGAGCTGCTGCGACGCCCGGCCAAGATGCGGCCGCCAGAGCCGCCATACCATACTGCCACCCGCCAGCCAGGGCCACCAGTGGCTGTGGCCCGTATCTGGAACGCGCTGTGCCAAGCACGTGTCGTGTCATGACACAGCAGAGTACAGATTACCCGGTATTCCAACTGCGGTGCTGGGAGGTTACGAGCCAGACCAGCACCTAGCGATGGTGGGTGATGGCGGGCCGCCCCCGTCTCACCCGGAGGTGCCACGTCCTCTTGGCCACCAACGTCAGCAGGTGGCGTTCCCGGGCGCGCACGTTGGGCAGCGGCTTCAGCAGCTGCACCGGCAGCATCGCCACCTTGCCGTACGCGACGCCGCATCCCACCTTGTCCAGCTCATGCAGCACGATACCGGCTTCCTACGAGGACCAGGCAGGGCCCCAGGGGCGCAATCAGCCGTGGCGGAGAGGCGAAGACCAGCGGTGACGCGTGCCCCGTGGCCCTGGGGCGCTTCAAGTCGGCGCCATGACCCATGGGACCAGAGGACGACATTTATTGGATCAAGGAGGCGATACTGCTGAGGCAGAAAGGGAAGGACGGCAGCCGGGCTATACTGCGTATGGGTAAGAGCTCATGGGAGTTGACCTCCGCGCCATCCCAGTGTCGCAGCCAGCGACAAGCGGCGCGAACAGCCAACATCAAGGGGCTTATGTGTTACTTCGGAGTGGCCGTCGACGCGATGGCCCAGACGTGCAGGGGCCCGGAAACGCGCGAACGCTACCGTACCCCTGGTGTAAACCCAACCCGGACACAAGTCACGCTACGGGCCAGGTGCGAATGCATGCGCCGATGTGGAATAGCCTTATCATGGCGCCAGGGGTGGTGCTGTCAGTCTGCAAGGTGCCTCACCAAGCGGTTTTCGCGCATACCTGTGCCGCGACGTAACATACTATCCTCGACGCCCCGCCATCAGTGCTTTTAGTAATATTTTTTATCCGGCATGTCTCTTGTAGAGCTTGAATCACTAGCTCCTCGTACTCCACGGGGCACGTAACGATAAGCTGCCGCATGCTTACTGTCTGTCACCAACGGAGCGAAGTTACGTCTTAATCTGCCTTACTCTATTTAATTATTCTACACATCAGAGGTCTGCGGGGTCACGTAGCCAAGCAACAGCCATCAGGCCAGGCGTTGAAGGGTCGACATAAGAATCTGGGACGCCGCGGAGGACTTCATCATTGAAATTAAAGACGCCTTACGCATTTCTGTATCTTGCAGCATAGGAGAATATTTGGCAGCTTGCACCGTGGGTACGAAGAAAATACCGCTGCAGGTCAATAATGTACGTATTCTGCTTTTCGGAGGATTGGGTTGCCAAACCTACGCGTCTTCGTGAAACATATGTCATTTATAGCTTTCGATCTTCAAATTGGGGCAACGATCTTTTCAGAATTATAATAAGTGACGTGCAGTCACTCGCTTACCCGGCAGCACAATCGTCGCGGAAGCACTCACCTCAAACGCAGCAGTAACACACTGCCTAACTTGGGTTGTACTTGTCGGTCATCTTGATTTACATGAAGGTGCTTCGGTCTCCTTCGTTGATTCGGTTGATCCGGTGATCCCAGGTAAGTTGTGTAGATTCGGCCTATCCGATGACGGCCAAAGTGGGCCAAACCTGCACGCAGCCGCTCACCACCACGCCGAGGCCGGGGGCATGGGCGCATATTGAAGCTTCGCAATGCGCCGCGGGAGTTGTGACAGATGCGCGTCGCCCCACCTCCTTGTGGTGCACCCCGGCACCAGCATCGGCACCGGCACGAGATGCATCGGCACCGAGAAAGGGATGGATTTCCCAACTCCCAACCGGACAGGCCCCACAACGTCAGACAGCGCCCCGAGCATGTCTTGTCCGAAACCACCGAGTCTCGTTCGAACGATGTCCGACTTCGGCGTCAGGATGCTGCTTGCCCGGTATGTGTATGATGTGTCCATCAACGGTCAGGTCAGGTCGCTCAGGCGCCGCGCCAGCCAGCCGCAGACGAGGACCACGTGGTTCGCTGTGCTGCTGGGAAGGCAGCAGCGCCATGGATGCTGTGACCGCGGAACCGTGATGGGCGGTCCACCAATGTGTGCTGGGTGGGGTTCATGGGCGCGCAGGCGGCGGCGCCGGGGCGGGAGGGCTTGGCGGGCAGCACGGGCGGAATATCCCAACCCTCACCAACACCCAGCAAGCCCTTGGACGTTGACTGGTTGCGGTTGCAAATATTAGTTGTTAGGGAGGGCACTCCGATGCTCTCCTGTCCTACGAGCAAAGCACACTCGTGCTCACAGACAGACCGGTATCCCTAAAACTCCGCTCACCCCTCTCCAAAGCCCACACAGACTGCGTCCTGCAGCAATACCCGATTACCCAACTGCATGGCAACAAGTTCAGCCCCCGGGAGACCGGGCGTGCGACGCAGCCGCAGGCAACGGTAGAACGTTTTCCCCGAAGCCATGGTCATGGGCTTGGTGCTGCATCACCCTTGGCTTACTACCGTCAAAGCCAGGCCTGGCGGCATCTCACTACAGCAGCAGCGGTGATAGGGCGCTGCCCCGTCAGCCCCGTAGTCCAGCCTGCCCTACAGCCGGGCCGGTAATCTTGCCGTCTCCGCTTCTCTTGCCCATGCCCTCCAATTCTGCCTCTCCATGGATGCACACGCGGATGGCTCCGCCAATCCTGCCATAAGTCGTGTACGGCAATATGGCACAATATCCCACGGTTGTTGCGGCGCGCCCAGATCTCAGCTCAACTCCAATCGCTCCCAAGCGTATGACCCCATGAGGTCTTGACTTGCCAAGCACACTGCCGCGAAGATCCAACCCAAACCTTGCTTGCGCCTCTGCGGCCTGCAACAGCAACACTCATCCAGACTCCCATTTCAACCGCCGTTGCCGGCCCAGCCTGTCTTCGCCCGCGTGCTCGCGCCAGCGCTGGGCACACGCCCGCCGCATGAGCCTCCACCAACAGCCTGCGCCTTGCCCTACGAACCTTCTGCCTCCTGAACTAACGCGCGGCTCTATGACAACTAAGGCCACCTTTCCGACTCAGCCTGCTAGGTGCCAGCCCTCCTGCTGCTGCGGCTGCAGCGCATGCAGTGACAAGCCGTATCCTTATGCCCGCCACACCACGCGGTCCGGGCGCTTGGCCATCCGACGACGGCGTACATCCAAGTAAATGCACTCAACCTTCTTGTTATTTTACTATCATGATGTTGACACCAGGAACCAGAGAAGCAGTATCCAGGAAATTACTCTTGCTTTTAGAGCTGAAGAGACGTGGAGGAGCGCTTGCCAGCGCCCGGTTTGGGACCACTTCAGACGGCTGTCGTACAGCAGTGCCAGGCCGTTGACAGCTCGCGATGCCGCACGTGCTTGGCCGCGCGGCGCGTGTCCTCAATCCGCCGGGGTCGGACCGCCGGCGAGCTGGCTACCAACCGACTGAAGCCACAAGACAGCGAGGAAAGCGTGCCTGACCGCCCTTTCCGCCCACCCACTCGTCCCCTTAGACCATGTTTGCTGACGGCCGGAACGGCGCCCCGTACACCGTCACTTTGCTGGGCTGCGACGTCCGAATGCCCAGCTTTCCTTGGCTCTTTGCTTGCCCGTAGTACAACTGCGGAATTCGAGTGGGTTGAGTAGGACGGGCACGCGGAGCGTGAGCACACGCAAGCGACAAGCCGACCCGCCCCCAATGTCACAGAGTACCGTATAGTGGGGATGGCGGAAAGGTGGCGACGCCGTTGCGAGGGGCGCTGCGAGGAGCAGTGGCTCCCCGTGTCCATAGCTAAAATGCGACTCTGAGGCGCCCGGGTCTTCCATCCTCCGTCTCCCAGCCTTACCAAACCCCCTCCAAGCCCGCCCGCCCAGGCCCCCCGGATCTTGTCCCTCGCCCGTATGACACATTCATAACCGAATCCACCTGATCCAGTTTGAACGTCGGCCCAGCACAGTCCCGTCCCCCAACACAGCCCGTTCTAGCTCTTCCACCCCCAACAAACGCAACCGCGCACCCAGCCAACCAACCCGGCCAACACACCCATTCCTATCGCCCCCATTCCAACTCACGTGCGCGTTGGCCAGTCCATTGTCCGACACGAACTCGGTGCCCGTGAACGAGTTGGTGAAGAAGGTCATGAGGCCCGTGTTGCTGTTTATGTTGTGGTTGCGCTCCTGCTGCACCTTGCCCTCCACCACCGCCAGGCCCTGCTCTCCCGTCGAGGTGACGGACGAGGGGATGCGGACCGTGTGCTGCGAGGGGGCCTCCACGTTGCGCGCCGCCTGCGGCTTGAAACCCGTGTAGCCCGGCAGCCGCCCCCGCGGGTACTGGTCCAGCTGGTAAGGCAGGGAGCGGGCCTTATGGTCGGGCCGCGGCTCCGCCGCCTCTCCTTGCACCGCGCCCTCCGGCGTCGCGTACGTCGACGCGGGGATGTGCCCGGTGTAGCGGGGGATGTGGCAGACGTTGCGGGTGGTGCCGGGTGCCAGGTCGCGCGTGGTGGACAGCCGCGTCATGACGGTCTTGTCGGGCGCCTGCCGCGACATGGGGTCGTGGCCCTCGCCGCCGTAGTCGGCACCGTACGTGCTGTACGTACGGCCCATCCCGGGGTTCATCACCCGCGGCAGCACCTTGAACCTGGGGTCACCCATCTGCGGGTCACGCGGGCCAGCCAGCGCCGTGTCCGTGGCGATGCGGGCCGTCTTGTCGGTCATGATGCCGTACGAAGTCTGATATCCCGGCAGCTCCCCCGCCGGCGTCGGCCTCGTGGCGGGCCGTCGCTCGGGTGAGCACATTGCCGTACTGGCCGCCTGCGCGCTAGTCGCCTCCGCCACCGCCGCCAGGGACTTACGCTGCAAGTCCAGGATGCTTCCGCCACTGCCGGGACGTGCCACGGTCTGGATGCCGATGCCGCGGGCAGTCGCCTCGGCGCGGGCCCGTGGGTCGGCGCTGATGCTGCGTCGGAGGTCCCCCGCCTGGCGCGCCGCCTCGTAGCCCACAAGCGTGCAGGCCAAACCCTCGGAACGGTTCAGCTGCGCCGCCGCCGTTTCCCCGCCATTCAGAACCTCGGCTCTGTAGGTGGTGGTGGAGGTGAAGGGCAGCTGGGAGGGCAGCTTGCGATCAGCGATCCAGTAGCCGCCACCCGTCTTGTTGACGGGCTGCGTGTCCGCAGGGGATTTGCGGAAATCATCGCCGTACCTGGGGTGTCGACGGGGCGAGGTTTCGCGCAACGGGTAACAGGAAGCATTATGTGTCAGGAGGATGGAAGAGCACGGGACCAGGGGACAACACTGGCGGGCACCAGCGGAAACGGTTACGGAACCGGAAAAAAGGCCACGTGAGATCGTGGAATGTCGGCCCGACCCGTGCGGAATCTGGCGTAGTGTCTGCCTTCCTACAAACTCCGGCGCATACCTCCCCCTCCACGCACAGGTCCCGCGCGCGCGACAGAATGAACGTGCGCACTGTGCTTACAATGAAGCTTTCCTCGGGTCGACTGTATTCAATGTTAGCTGCTGCGTCGCGTTTGTCGACGCGGGCCGGCCGGTGTGTTCGAAGCCCTTCACGGGCACTTGGACAGTGGCGCCCGCGGATATGTAACCAGTGTACCCTGGAATTCCAACCAAGCTATTATACGCCAGCATGCTCTTGTTGCCGGCCTGGGGGACACCACGGGAAGCAAAGAGTTGCAGACAAATGCAGACGACGGCCCGTTGTTCTCTACCCGCAGCATCCAAGCAAATCCAATCAGAAATAATGACAAAATAACAAAGTATCATATCTTCTACAAAAGGTGCCCAGAGCGCACAGGGGGACGCGGCTAACGCAACAAGCTGACCTGATTTGGGCCCTTGTGTACATGATCGAAAAGAGTGGTGCCAAGGAGTTCCAGTTGAGACATGTTCGTCGCCTTCCTCTCACTTGGGAACTAAGCTTGCACTAGTGCCACCGATGACTTGCGTTAAACGATGTCTACATAAGGGAAGAAAGCATTTTAATGACGCACACTCTGCAAAGGCAAGGTAGTGGGCATTCAAGTTTTGGGAGGAGTCTTAGAGCGCGTACGACGCATCTGGTACTGGGTTGCGTACACGCAATGGATTATAGTACCAATTTGTCAAACTTTAAACCGGAACTTTATTACCTGTTTAATTTCAACTCTGTAACCTTGCGACGGCACGCATGCATCTCAACTGAATCCAACAACGTCCAGCCCCACCAACTCGGCATCCGAACAACCTCATAAGTTCCATATTATACCACAACCTAGCATCGTCGTCGACGCCGTGCTAGTTGCGAGATCCAAACACCACACGTGAACCAGCCCCCTACCAACCCTGGGTGAACTGGTGGGTTCGGCGTAAGATGCCTAAACAATCCACGTTGGACGCAGAAACCATGCGTCGACGGGCTCACTGCAGTACTCGAGGTCCACTGCAACTGCGACTGCAGCAGTGACGGCCAAACCCGCCGACTGCGACGGAGACGGCGGGCAGGATCATGACCGCACTCCGTGACTTGCTGTAACGGTCTCGCGGACCCTTATTTCATCCCGCCGCACTCCTTCACACTTCGTGCTTCCGCGTGACCTCATGCCCTTGAGTGAAGGTGTTGAGAAACACCGCCCGGTCAATGTCTATTGCCTCCGCCTGCATGGCGCATTCCTGTTGCCGGGACAAAGACTGGCAAGCCACGTCTAAAGTGATGACGGTCGCATCTGGCATGCAGCAGGGGCCGATATCGCAGGACTCCGGGATCGACGGTGACTCCGCACCCACCCACCCGCGCTCCGCACCTGGCACCGTCTGGTGCACCAACTCGCTCGTCCTCAGACCAACCATCGACAGATCCCCGCTGCCGCACCTCACCCCCGCCTCCTCATGCGCACGTGCGACTTGCATGAGCACGGGATAAGGCCCTCCGCCCGGGGCATGGGGAAGGTCCAAGTGTGGCGACAGCTGTGCCGCCCTCCCGTTCCGTATCACTCCGCCGCCTCACCCCAGCGGCCCAGACCTCCTGCGGGTCAGGACAGCGTCGGCGCCGGCCCCACCGCGCGGAGATCCCCACCGGTGGGGATTGAAAGGAGAACAACACGTCCGTCAAATCCTAAGAAATTACGAGGGTGCCTGGTCAAGCCACAGCGTGCAGGGTAGGGTTCGGGGAGCCTGAGCCGAGAGCCACACCTGTAGTCCAGCCAGCCAGCCAGCCGCTCATCCTCTCCATCCGAGCGGCCGAGGCTGTTGCTCCACTCCATGCAGTATGTCCCAATGTCCGTCGGGGCACCGGCCGCTGCTCTCTCCACGACCCACTTCGCATTCCGTGTCAGGGTTTGCTCCCCGATCCTGATACGCCTGCGTCTGGCCTTACCTGCGGAACCACATCCCAACCCAGCACAGCCCGGTAGCCCGCCACCGCCTCCTCGGAGCCGCCCAGCACCTCCAGCGCCTCACCCCTGACCGCAATAACCCCTCCCTTTCCTCAAAATCCCTCGCTGAAATCCGTCGCAACCGATGGCTGGACTCGCCTCAGCTGACCCCTCCCTCGACCCACCCTCACTCCAACCTACCCACCCAGCGATCCACCTCCCTCCACAGCCAAGGAGTAAATTATGACGGCTGTAAATGAGTTGCTTCGCCTCTACGTCCGATGATGCCGTTGGCTGTCGTTGCTGAGCTACGCTGTTGCATTGCAATTGCCAGGGCTTCGTGCGCAACACTCGTACTATCACAGCTTTGTGTGAGAACTGGCAGTAAGTTGCTCCCATCAGTTGTTGGCTGCGTGACCAAAATCCTAAGCCCAGATTTCAGGAAGATATGTAAACATTTATCAAGTCTTAGTGCAACAATGTTCAAGCAAACTTGGTCGTTGTTATTTATCTGCCCTCAATTCAAACAGGACGACAGTTGGAAACACACTGCAGCCTTTTCCATCACAGTCATTCCTCTCTGTTGCGCAACGTGAAGATTTGCATGAAACGTTAAGCCGCGGACAAAGTTTGAAGAGCACGGAGAACAAAACAGCGGTGACCGTCGCCAATGAATAGGCTCTGCAATTACCGACATCTACAGGTAAGCTGGTGGACAGTAAAAGACCCTTTGCTTTAGGAAGCGTGTTCATGAATGTACGGTGTAATGCTTGGCAGCGGTGAAGTACGGCAGTCGCAACCAAGATCAAATCAATGTCGCTGTGTCCAAAACATACAATCGGAACAACAACTCTAAGCGTGGCGTAGTCTAGTGATCCGCCGGGGCTAACGCTGGCTAGGAGTGGCTGCTGCTGGTTGAGGCAGTTGAGGCCCGGCGACCGCCAAAGCAGTTCCCCCGGGACTGAGACTGGCGAGCGGGGGGCCACTGTCCTTCCCCCTGACAGTGACCCCCCTTACCTTTATTTTAACACACACGCGCACCCGTACGGCAATCAACCGCCGGCACGCCCGCCCGCTCCCTCTTGACACGAGGGAAGGGCTTGGCATCACTCAGACCCTCGTACACACCCATCACTGCCACCACCAATGAAGCACGCGTCAACCCTACGGCAAGGTACACATCTTCCACAATGCCCACAAAGAACTCCTGATTTTGTTTGTATGAAACTCCTCTGGCAATGCAATCCTGCCTCCCCAGTTTTCCTTTCGATCCCCAAAAATTCCCCATTCAACAATACTTTCAACACTGCGCCTAACGGTCAAAAGTCCGATGGCACAGTCCCAGCTAGCCGCAGCCGGCCCTCAGCCACCACAGCTCCCCAAGCACGCCGCGTCACATTGGCGGCACGCAATTCTCCTTGGCTGCCGCCGGATATCGTGATGCCTGCTCGCTGGGTAAAGGTGCTGCCGCCCATCGCTCCACCGCCGAGAAGGCAAAGGACGAAGACGACACGTGTGCCCACGTGTTCGATGTCGCTGCAGCCCCGCAGTCCGGAGGCGCTGACCTGGACCAGCTAACGCGAGCAGAGTCCGCCTGCGTGAGGAGCACCGGAGAGAGGAAGAAGGGAGGGAATGAGCGCACGCGTTCCAACGACCAAAACTATTTGGTGTACGGTAAATGTTGTTACCGTGTACGGAGGCTGAGCTGCGCTGACGGCTGAGCTGAGCTGCCCCGCTGGGCCGCGCGAAGGCTTCACGACCTTGATCGCTCCGAAAGCCCCCTACTGGCCCTCGCACGTCGCCCAAGCGCGCGGCTCGGGGCCCGGTGCTCAGACCCTCAACCTTGGTGGCTCCTCAGTCCCGGTAGACCTACAGCGCAAGGGGACGCCGGGGGAGGAGGAGGGCAGAGCGGCCGTCGGCGGAGCGGTCTGACTGCCAGTACCATCGGCGAAGGTGGCGGCCTGGACTGAAAGCTGTCGCTGCTGACGGGGACGTCCGTTGCCGTCGCCGTTGGAATTGAAGTGTGTACCTGCAAGCAAGTGGGACGCACGCATTCAGCCACACGTACTACGCAGGGCATTCAGCTGCGAGTGCATCAAACCGGTTCTGACGTACGGTACCTTCGTAGTGTGAGTTGCAGTCGGCAGGCGCTGACCCCGACCAGATAACGCGACCAGGGCGAGGGGCCTGCGCGAGGAGCATCGCAGAGGGAGAGAAGGGCGGGAGTCAGCGCAAGCCTCCCCAGCACCAAAACTGGGTAGCGTGCGGTAGTGTACGGTAGTTGTTGTAAACCAAGGGCGTGTACGGAGGCTGAGCAGCGCTGACGGTTGAGCTGCGCTGACGGCTGCGCGGTACTGGTCGAGGATGCCGTCGACCCAGTCCTCGGAGGGCCGCATCCTGACCTGCGCGGATGGTACATACGGAGGCAAGCCGGGAGTCAAACGCGCATACGATTACGTGGACGGGACAGCAACGTGGGGCCGGACAGCAGACACGCAGGCAGTCATCAGGCGGACAATCAAGCAAGCAACGACCGAGTACGTGCGCACCACCGATGTGGACACGCATGACCACGCCGCAAGATGCAACAAACACAAGTGCGTGCGTGCAAGTGCGTGCACAGCCTCATCAACTGACCCGCGGGTCCAACATGTGTCGTCTTCCCTGCTCGGGGCGTCTTTCGAGACACGGCCGCCCTGCCCGCCCGGAACGTACCTGGGAGCTCACACACGCCCGCAGAAGTCACGAGCAGTCGGCGACGCGGCATCAGAGGTGGAACCGGCCTGGGGGCCCGGGGGATGAAGCTCGGTGACAGGCGGCGGTGCTGCTGCACGGGCAGCGGTGCTGCTGGCACCGCCACCCGCGGGAATCGGGCCCCTGCTGCGGAAGGCCACGATAGCAGAGGTGGCTGGTGTCTTAGCTCGCCGCAGCCGCTGTAGCAGCTGTAGCAGCGGCGGCGGCGGCGGTGGCGGCGGTGGCTGCAGCCGCGGCGGCGGCGTGCATGTTACGCATGCGGCGCTATGGCCGCCGCCCGCACCCGGAGCTGCCGCCGCCGCCGCCGCGGAGGCCGCCGTCAGTGGCAGCGACAGCAGTGTAGGCGACGGGGGAGCCACATGAAGCGGCGGGGGCGCGGATGACGTACGGCGCCTTGGACGGTGACGTCGCCACGGGCAGCTCCCCTCTTTCTGGGTGGCGGAGGCGGATGGTGCGGTCGGTCGCGACGGCGGTGTCGGAGGCGGGAATCCCGTGGGTACAAGCTGCCGTTCTTCCCCGGCTGACGGCCCCGGCGCCGCCGCCGCTGGTGCCCCGCCCGCGGAGTGACACGCCGCTGCAGACTTTAAAGGTTTCGGCTGGGGCGCCTCCGCCGCTGGATGTACATGTCGCTGGATGTACGACTGACGCTGCCGCCGCCGCCGCCACCGCCGCCGCTGGCGCGGCCTCGTCCGCGTTGCGGCGCACCGTCTGTCCCTTGCGGCGGCGGCGGCGTAGCACGTCGTCGCGGAGGGCGCGAACAAGGGCGTGACGTGGGCGATGCTTCCGATGTGGCCCATGTTGCCGGTGAGGGTGGTGCGGCTGGCCACGGCGGTCTGTAGGACAATGGCAGTGACGGGGTGCAGGGCGAGGTTGCCCCGCCGGTCGGCGGAGAGGGCCATGGAGGCGCCGCGGCCGGGGAAGACGCTGACGTGGACGACCTGTGCGAGGACCTGCCTGAGGCAGGCGCGGCGGGCAAAAGGACAGGCGGGGATATCAGTAAGGCAGCAGTGAGGGTAATAAATGCCCGGCACAGGCGGCAACCAAGGAGCATTGTCGCCATTGCAACGCAGTCCCGCCCCGCCCCTCTCGCCACCCGTTCACTGACCAGGCCTAGCGAGCGATCGTATCCCACTGCGCCGCCACCCGACAGAGCCGCACAGCGAGGTCCTTATTCGTCCACCCGTTCGCACGACCCAACCTCCAACCCTACCATATCCATGCCCCACCCATCGCCCCTCCATCGCCATGGCCACCACAACCGCCACAAAACGGTCATCACAACAACCTCAACCACCCCTCACCTGAACCGGTTGACGTCGACAGCACCACCGCCGTCGCCGCCTCAGCCTCGCTCCGCGCCTCGCCCACCCCCACAATCGCATGGCTGCTACCACCGCCGCTGCTGGTGTCAGGGAGGCGCCAAGGAGGGAGGGGGCGGCAGTGCGCGGAGGGGTAAACAATAAGACCAGCGCACCACAATCCTACTAAACATGATGGGATAAAGATGCGCACGACAAAATCGAAAGCGATCTCCTCCTCCTCCGCCGGATATCGTGATGCCTGCTCGCTGGGTACAGGTGCTGCCGCCCGTCGCTCCACCACCGGGAAGAATATACTGTCTTCGCCGTTGGAAGTGAAGGTGCGAGGCGTGTGTACCTGCAAGCAAGTGGGACGCACGCATTCAGCCACACGTACTACGCAATGCATTCAGCTGCGAGTGCATCAAAGCGGTTCTGACGTACTGTACCTTCGTAGCGCGAGTAGCAGTCCGCAGGCGCTGCCCCGACCAGATAACGCGACCAGGGCGGGGGCCTGCGCGAGGAGCATCGCAGAGGGAAAGAAGGGAGGGAGTGAGCGCAAGCGTTCCCAGGACCAAAACTGGGTTGCGTGCGGTGATGCACGGTAGTTGTTCTCAACCAAGGGCGTGTACGGAGGCTGAGCAGCTCTGACGGCTGAGCTGCGCTGACGGCTGCGCGGTACTGGTCGAGGATGCCGTCGACCCAGTCCTCGGAGGGCCGCATCCTGACCTGCGCGGATGGTACATACGGAGACAAGCCGGGAGTCAAACGCGCATACGATTACGTAGACGGGACAGCAACGTGGGGCCGGACAGCAGACACGCAGGCAGTCATCAGGCGGACAATCAAGCAAGCAACGACCGAGTACGTGCGCACCACCGATGTGGACACGCATGACCACGCCGCAAGATGCAACAAACACAAGTGCGTGCGTGCAAGTGCGTGTACAGCCTCATCAACTGACCCGCGGGTCCAACATGTGTCGTCTTCCCTGCTCGGGGCGTCTTTCGAGACACGGCCGCCCTGCCTGCCCGGAACGTACCTGGGAGCTCACACACGCCCGCAGAAGTCACGAGCAGTCGGCGACGCGGCATCAGAGGTGGAACCGGCCTGGGGGCCCGGGGATGAAGCTCGGTGACAGGCGGCGGTGCTGCTGCACGGGCAGCGGTGCTGCTGGCACCGCCACCCGCGGGAATCGGGCCCCTGCTGCGGAAGGCCACGATAGCAGAGGTGGCTGGTGTCTTAGCTCGCCGCAGCCGCTGTAGCAGCTGTAGCAGCGGCGGCGGCGGCGGTGGCGGCGGTGGCTGCAGCCGCGGCGGCGGCGTGCATGTTACGCATGCGGCGCTATGGCCGCCGCCCGCACCCGGAGCTGCCGCCGCCGCCGCCGCGGAGGCCGCCGTCAGTGGCAGCGACAGCAGTGTAGGCGACGGGGGAGCCACATGAAGCGGCGGGGGCGCGGATGACGTACGGCGCCTTGGACGGTGACGTCGCCACGGGCAGCTCCCCTCTTTCTGGGTTGCGGAGGCGGATGGTGCGGTCGGTCGCGACGGCGGTGTCGGAGGCGGGAATCCCGTGGGTACAAGCTGCCGTTCTTCCCCGGCTGACGGCCCCGGCGCCGCCGCAGCTGGTGCCCCGCCCGCGGAGTGACCCGCCGCTGCAGACTTTAAAGGTTTCGGCTGGGGCGCCTCCGCCGCTGGATGTACATGTCGCTGGATGTACGACTGACGCTGCCGCCGCCGCCGCCACCGCCGCCGCTGGCGCGGCCTCGTCCGCGTTGCGGCGCACCGTCTGTCCCTTGCGGCGGCGGCGGCGTAGCACGTCGTCGCGGAGGGCGCGAACAAGGGCGTGACGTGGGCGATGCTTCCGATGTGGCCCATGTTGCCGGTGAGGGTGGTGCGGCTGGCCACGGCGGTCTGTAGGACAATGGCAGTGACGGGGTGCAGGGCGAGGTTGCCCCGCCGGTCGGCGGAGAGGGCCATGGAGGCGCCGCGGCCGGGAAGACGCTGACGTGGACGACCTGTGCGAGGACCTGCCTGAGGCAGGCGCGGCGGGCAAAAGGACAGGCGGGGATATCAGTAAGGCAGCAATGAGGGTAATAAATGCCCGGCACAGGCGGCAACCAAGGAGCATTGTCGCCATTGCAACGCAGTCCCGCCCCGCCCCTCTCGCCACCCGTTCACTGACCAGGCCTAGCGAGCGATCGTATCCCACTGCGCCGCCACCCGACAGAGCCGCACAGCGAGGTCCTCATTCGTCCACCCGTTCGCACGACCCAACCTCCAACCCTACCATATCCATGCCCCACCCATCGCCCCTCCATCGCCATGGCCACCGCAACCGCGACAAAACGGTCATCACAACAACCTCAACCACCCCTCACCTGAACCGGTTGACGTCGACAGCACCACCGCCGTCGCCGCCTCAGCCTCGCTCCGCGCCTCGCCCACCCCCACAATCGCATGGCTGCTACCACCGCCGCTGCTGGTGTCAGGGAGGCGCCAAGGAGGGAGGGGGCGGCAGTGCGCGGAGGGGTAAACAATAAGACCAGCGCACCATAATCCTACTAAACATGATGGGATAAAGATGCGCACGACAAAATCGAAAGCGATCTCCTCCTCCTCCGCCGGATATCGTGATGCCTGCTCGCTGGGTACAGGTGCTGCCGCCCGTCGCTCCACCACCGGGAAGAATATACTGTCTTCGCCGTTGGAAGTGAAGGTGCGAGGCGTGTGTACCTGCAAGCAAGTGGGACGCACGCATTCAGCCACACGTACTACGCAGGGCATTCAGCTGCGAGTGCATCAAAGCGGTTCTGACGTACGGTACCTTCGTAGTGTGAGTTGCAGTCGGCAGGCGCTGACCCCGACCAGATAACGCGACCAGGGCGAGGGGCCTGCGCGAGGAGCATCGCAGAGGGAGAGAAGGGCGGGAGTCAGCGCAAGCCTCCCCAGCACCAAAACTGGGTTGCGTGCGGTGATGCACGGTAGTTGTTCTCAACCAAGGGCGTGTACGGAGGCTGAGCAGCTCTGACGGCTGAGCTGCGCTGACGGCTGCGCGGTACTGGTCGAGGATGCCGTCGACCCAGTCCTCGGAGGGCCGCATCCTGACCTGCGCGGATGGTACATACGGAGACAAGCCGGGAGTCAAACGCGCATACGATTACGTAGACGGGACAGCAACGTGGGGCCGGACAGCAGACACGCAGGCAGTCATCAGGCGGACAATCAAGCAAGCAACGACCGAGTACGTGCGCACCACCGATGTGGACACGCATGACCACGCCGCAAGATGCAACAAACACAAGTGCGTGCGTGCAAGTGCGTGTACAGCCTCATCAACTGACCCGCGGGTCCAACATGTGTCGTCTTCCCTGCTCGGGGCGTCTTTCGAGACACGGCCGCCCTGCCTGCCCGGAACGTACCTGGGAGCTCACACACGCCCGCAGAAGTCACGAGCAGTCGGCGACGCGGCATCAGAGGTGGAACCGGCCTGGGGGCCCGGGGGATGAAGCTCGGTGACAGGCGGCGGTGCTGCTGCACGGGCAGCGGTGCTGCTGGCACCGCCACCCGCGGAATCGGGCCCCTGCTGCGGAAGGCCACGATAGCAGAGGTGGCTGGTGTCTTAGCTCGCCGCAGCCGCTGTAGCAGCTGTAGCAGCGGCGGCGGCGGCGGTGGCGGCGGTGGCTGCAGCCGCGGCGGCGGCGTGCATGTTACGCATGCGGCGCTATGGCCGCCGCCCGCACCCGGAGCTGCCGCCGCCGCCGCCGCGGAGGCCGCCGTCAGTGGCAGCGACAGCAGTGTAGGCGACGGGGGAGCCACATGAAGCGGCGGGGGCGCGGATGACGTACGGCGCCTTGGACGGTGACGTCGCCACGGGCAGCTCCCCTCTTTCTGGGTTGCGGAGGCGGATGGTGCGGTCGGTCGCGACGGCGGTGTCGGAGGCGGGAATCCCGTGGGTACAAGCTGCCGTTCTTCCCCGGCTGACGGCCCCGGCGCCGCCGCAGCTGGTGCCCCGCCGCGGAGTGACCCGCCGCTGCAGACTTTAAAGGTTTCGGCTGGGGCGCCTCCGCCGCTGGATGTACATGTCGCTGGATGTACGACTGACGCTGCCGCCGCCGCCGCCACCGCCGCCGCTGGCGCGGCCTCGTCCGCGTTGCGGCGCACCGTCTGTCCCTTGCGGCGGCGGCGGCGTAGCACGTCGTCGCGGAGGGCGCGAACAAGGGCGTGACGTGGGCGATGCTTCCGATGTGGCCCATGTTGCCGGTGAGGGTGGTGCGGCTGGCCACGGCGGTCTGTAGGACAATGGCAGTGACGGGGTGCAGGGCGAGGTTGCCCCGCCGGTCGGCGGAGAGGGCCATGGAGGCGCCGCGGCCGGGGAAGACGCTGACGTGGACGACCTGTGCGAGGACCTGCCTGAGGCAGGCGCGGCGGGCAAAAGGACAGGCGGGGATATCAGTAAGGCAGCAATGAGGGTAATAAATGCCCGGCACAGGCGGCAACCAAGGAGCATTGTCGCCATTGCAACGCAGTCCGCCCCGCCCCTCTCGCCACCCGTTCACTGACCAGGCCTAGCGAGCGATCGTATCCCACTGCGCCGCCACCCGACAGAGCCGCACAGCGAGGTCCTCATTCGTCCACCCGTTCGCACGACCCAACCTCCAACCCTACCATATCCATGCCCCACCCATCGCCCCTCCATCGCCATGGCCACCGCAACCGCGACAAAACGGTCATCACAACAACCTCAACCACCCTCACCTGAACCGGTTGACGTCGACAGCACCACCGCCGTCGCCGCCTCAGCCTCGCTCCGCGCCTCGCCCACCCCCACAATCGCATGGCTGCTACCACCGCCGCTGCTGTGTCAGGGAGGCGCCAAGGAGGAGGGGGCGGCAGTGCGCGAGGGGTAAACAATAAGACCAGCGCACCATAATCCTACTAAACATGATGGGATAAAGATGCGCACGACAAAATCGAAAGCGATCTCCTCCTCCTCCGCCGGATATCGTGATGCCTGCTCGCTGGGTACAGGTGCTGCCGCCCGTCGCTCCACCACCGGGAAGAATATACTGTCTTCGCCGTTGGAAGTGAAGGTGCGAGGCGTGTGTACCTGCAAGCAAGTGGGACGCACGCATTCAGCCACACGTACTACGCAGGGCATTCAGCTGCGAGTGCATCAAACCGGTTCTGACGTACGGTACCTTCGTAGTGTGAGTTGCAGTCGGCAGGCGCTGACCCCGACCAGATAACGCGACCAGGGCGAGGGGCCTGCGCGAGGAGCATCGCAGAGGGAGAGAAGGGCGGGAGTCAGCGCAAGCCTCCCCAGCACCAAAACTGGGTAGCGTGCGGTAGTGTACGGTAGTTGTTGTAAACCAAGGCGTGTACGGAGGCTGAGCAGCGCTGACGGTTGAGCTGCGCTGACGGCTGCGCGGTACTGGTCGAGGATGCCGTCGACCCAGTCCTCGGAGGGCCGCATCCTGACCTGCGCGGATGGTACATACGGAGACAAGCCGGGAGTCAAACGCGCATACGATTACGAAGACGGGACAGCAACGTGGGGCCGGACAGCAGACACGCAGGCAGTCATCAGGCGGACAATCAAGCAAGCAACGACCGAGTACGTGCGCACCACCGATGTGGACACGCATGACCACGCCGCAAGATGCAACAAACACAAGTGCGTGCGTGCAAGTGCGTGTACAGCCTCATCAACTGACCCGCGGGTCCAACATGTGTCGTCTTCCCTGCTCGGGGCGTCTTTCGAGACACGGCCGCCCTGCCTGCCCGGAACGTACCTGGGAGCTCACACACGCCCGCAGAAGTCACGAGCAGTCGGCGACGCGGCATCAGAGGTGGAACCGGCCTGGGGGCCCGGGGGATGAAGCTCGGTGACAGGCGGCGGTGCTGCTGCACGGGCAGCGGTGCTGCTGGCACCGCCACCCGCGGAATCGGGCCCCTGCTGCGGAAGGCCACGATAGCAGAGGTGGCTGGTGTCTTAGCTCGCCGCAGCCGCTGTAGCAGCTGTAGCAGCGGCGGCGGCGGCGGTGGCGGCGGTGGCTGCAGCCGCGGCGGCGGCGTGCATGTTACGCATGCGGCGCTATGGCCGCCGCCCGCACCCGGAGCTGCCGCCGCCGCCGCCGCGGAGGCCGCCGTCAGTGGCAGCGACAGCAGTGTAGGCGACGGGGGAGCCACATGAAGCGGCGGGGGCGCGGATGACGTACGGCGCCTTGGACGGTGACGTCGCCACGGGCAGCTCCCCTCTTTCTGGTTGCGGAGGCGGATGGTGCGGTCGTCGCGACGGCGGTGTCGGAGGCGGGAATCCGTGGGTACAAGCTGCCGTTCTCCCCGGCTGACGGCCCGGCGCCGCCGCAGCTGGTGCCCCGCCCGCGGAGTGACACGCCGCTGCAGACTTTAAAGGTTTCGGCTGGGGCGCCTCCGCCGCTGGATGTACATGTCGCTGGATGTACGACTGACGCTGCCGCCGCCGCCGCCACCGCCGCCGCTGGCGCGGCCTCGTCCGCGTTGCGGCGCACCGTCTGTCCTTGCGCGGCGGCGGCGTAGCACGTCGTCGCGGAGGGCGCGAACAAGGGCGTGACGTGGGCGATGCTTCCGATGTGGCCCATGTTGCCGGTGAGGGTGGTGCGGCTGGCCACGGCGGTCTGTAGGACAATGGCAGTGACGGGTGCAGGGCGAGGTTGCCCCGCCGGTCGCGGAGAGGGCCATGGAGGCGCCGCGCCGGGAAGACGCTGACGTGGACGACCTGTGCGAGGACCTGCCTGAGGCAGGCGCGGCGGGCAAAAGGACAGGCGGGATATCAGTAAGGCAGCAATGAGGGTAATAAATGCCCGGCACAGGCGGCAACCAAGGAGCATTGTCGCCATTGCAACGCAGTCCCGCCCCGCCCCTCTCGCCACCCGTTCACTGACCAGGCCTAGCGAGCGATCGTATCCCACTGCGCCGCCACCCGACAGAGCCGCACAGCGAGGTCCTCATTCGTCCACCCGTTCGCACGACCCAACCTCCAACCCTACCATATCCATGCCCCACCCATCGCCCCTCCATCGCCATGGCCACCGCAACCGCGACAAAACGGTCATCACAACAACCTCAACCACCCCTCACCTGAACCGGTTGACGTCGACAGCACCACCGCCGTCGCCGCCTCAGCCTCGCTCCGCGCCTCGCCCACCCCACAATCGCATGGCTGCTACCACCGCCGCTGCTGGTGTCAGGGAGGCGCCAAGGAGGGAGGGGGCGGCAGTGCGCGGAGGGGTAAACAATAAGACCAGCGCACCATAATCCTACTAAACATGATGGGATAAAGATGCGCACGACAAAATCGAAAGCGATCTCCTCCTCCTCCGCGCCGGATATCGTGATGCCTGCTCGCTGGGTACAGGTGCTGCCGCCCGTCGCTCCACCACCGGGAAGAATATACTGTCTTCGCCGTTGGAAGTGAAGGTGCGAGGCGTGTGTACCTGCAAGCAAGTGGGACGCACGCATTCAGCCACACGTACTACGCAGGGCATTCAGCTGCGAGTGCATCAAACCGGTTCTGACGTACGTACCTTCGTAGTGTGAGTTGCAGTCGGCAGGCGCTGACCCCGACCAATAACGCGACCAGGGCGAGGGCCTGCGCGAGGAGCATCGCAGAGGGAGAGAAGGGCGGGAGTCAGCGCAAGCCTCCCCAGCACCAAAACTGGGTAGCGTGCGGTAGTGTACGGTAGTTGTTGTAAACCAAGGGCGTGTACGGAGGCTGAGCAGCGCTGACGGTTGAGCTGCGCTGACGGCTGCGCGGTACTGGTCGAGGATGCCGTCGACCCAGTCCTCGGAGGGCCGCATCCTGACCTGCGCGATGGTACATACGGAGACAAGCCGGGAGTCAAACGCGCATACGATTACGAAGACGGGACAGCAACGTGGGGCCGGACAGCAGACACGCAGGCAGTCATCAGGCGGACAATCAAGCAAGCAACGACCGAGTACGTGCGCACCACCGATGTGGACACGCATGACCACGCCGCAAAGATGCAACAAACACAAGTGCGTGCGTGCAAGTGCGTGTACAGCCTCATCAACTGACCCGCGGGTCCAACATGTGTCGTCTTCCTGCTCGGGCGTCTTTCGAGACACGGCCGCCCTGCCTGCCCGGAACGTACCTGGGAGCTCACACACGCCCGCAGAAGTCACGAGCAGTCGCGACGCGGCATCAGAGGTGGAACCGGCCTGGGGGCCCGGGGATGAAGCTCGGTGACAGGCGGCGGTGCTGCTGCACGGCAGCGGTGCTGCTGGCACCGGCCACCGCGCCGGAATCGGGCCCCTGCTGCGGAAGGCCACGATAGCAGAGGTGGCTGTGTCTTAGCTCGCCGCAGCCGCTGTAGCAGCTGTAGCAGCGCGGCGGCGGCGGTGGCGGCGGTGGCTGCAGCCGCGGCGGCGGCGTGCATGTTACGCATGCGGCGCTATGGCCGCCGCCCGCACCCGGAGCTGCCGCCGCCGCCGCCGCGGAGGCCGCCCGTCAGTGGCAGCGACAGCAGTGTAGGCGACGGGGGAGCCACATGAAGCGGCGGGCGCGCGGGATGACGTACGGCGCCTTGGACGGTGACGTCGCCACGGCAGCTCCCCTCTTTCTGGGTTGCGGAGGCGGATGGTGCGGTCGGTCGCGACGGCGGTGTCGGAGGCGGGAATCCCGTGGGTACAAGCTGCCGTTCTCCCCGGCTGACGGCCCCGGCGCCGCCGCAGCTGGTGCCCCGCCCGCGGAGTGACCCGCCGCTGCAGACTTTTAAAGGTTTCGGCTGGGGCGCCTCCGCCGCTGGATGTACATGTCGCTGGATGTACGACTGACGCTGCCGCCGCCGCCGCCACCGCCGCCGCTGGCGCGGCCTCGTCCGCGTTGCGGCGCACCGTCTGTCCCTTGCGGCGGCGGCGGCGTAGCACGTCGTCGCGGAGGGCGCGAACAAGGGCGTGACGTGGGCGATGCTTCCGATGTGGCCCATGTTGCCGGTGAGGGTGGTGCGGCTGGCCACGGCGGCGTCTGTAGGACAATGGCAGTGACGGGGTGCAGGGCGAGGTTGCCCCGCCGGTCGGCGGAGAGGGCCATGGAGGCGCCGCGGCCGGGAAGACGCTGACGTGGACGACCTGTGCGAGGACCTGCCTGAGGCAGGCGCGGCGGGCAAAAGGACAGGCGGGGATATCAGTAAGGCAGCAGTGAGGGTAATAAAATGCCCGGCACAGGCGGCAACCAAGGAGCATTGTCGCCATTGCAACGCAGTCCCGCCCCGCCCCTCTCGCCACCCGTTCACTGACCAGGCCTAGCGAGCGATCGTATCCCACTGCGCCGCACCCGACAGAGCCGCACAG